>APFE031052856.1:0-10684 GCA_000404065.3 Pinus taeda
TAACACATAAGCTCACATCTCAAAACAGTCATTAAAAAAAAATGTATACACTTTCACATATATTACATATATACTCGACCTTGCATTAGACGTAAATGTTAACGTAAATGTTATTAATATAATGAGCATATATGTTAATCTTTGGATTCCGATTACCGATCATGCGTAATGGGTATTAAATGCATTGATTTACATTTCATTAAATGTCTAACCTAACCCTCACCAAGGCTTTGGATGGTTCTTGACTTTGAGATGCCATCATCCAAGTGCACATGATTACTTTTGTATGTATGTTATGCTGGCCCACGATGGTTTGTCGAGGAAAATAATTAATCACCTTAATTTGGAGTTTATAGTTTTTCCTAGGTTAAGATTTTTTATATGATAGCGCATTGTGTTGTGTCCCTTTAGTACTTAAATATCTATGATTTTGACAAATGTTCCCATTCAAAATCATTGTTTCTTTTCCACGGCATGAAATGTGAATGAAATGGTTTATGTACTAGTATTCTCAGTCTCACATATGTTAATTGTTTAAGTTGGCATTCTCGTGTATACTGCAAACTGGTCCACTGGGCTGTCAAGTTCTAGTTTATAGTTTTTCTATCTTAATGTGTAACTAAATCATTGGCAGGGTTATTATGTAGTTTTCTTTGAGGGATTTCTTTTCCCTTTAGAATATGCAAAAAGGATATGTATTTTTTTTGGTTTTCCTCACAACAACTCGATCCTATTATGGGCCGAATGTAAAATATACTACCCTTATGTTTCTCATAATACCACTATGAGAGCTGCAGCTAACCTAGTGACCCTTTTTACATTTTAGGTTATAGTACACTCCTTTTTATTCCTACTGTAATGCTCATATAAAATCTACATTATAACTAGTAATCCGTTGCTTGTTCAGAACATAAAAAAATATACTCTTACTGTAGTTCATTAACCTTGTCTAGTTAGTTTCTACAACATTGATAATTATTAGAAATTACTGCCAGGAGGGTTCGATTACTTATTTGTATTATTTGCCATGGTTCAAGAAGATTAATTTAGGTTCGTTCATATAGTCATTTCAGCAGAGAAATTTCTTTCTTATTCATTTTATTTTCATAAAAGAAAATCAATAGTATAGGAATCGCAAGAAGAAAAGGTTCCACAGTGTTTGTAAAGAAACCCTCTCATCCTCTGTTCTCAGTCAAGTATTACTACCACTAAGAACCGGTAAAATAGAACTAATTTACCCATTGAACTCTAAGGAAGTTATATGAATGAATTCTACAGAACTATTTTTTCCTCTTTTCTTCATTTACTCTTCTAATAGCTATAAACCAACACAATTAGATCATATACTTAGAATACTTATCTGCATTTTGCCAAGGAAATTCCTTGGCTACGACCACACCTCCCTTCCAATGAGAATGACTTGATCACTAGTTCTAATCTAGATTTAAACAGGAACACAACAAATTACATATATAACCATAAATACAGATATGCAGCAGAAATAACACTTAGAAACATAATGGAAATAAGGCTAGCTTGGGTGATGGTAGTTTATCTCTAAGAAGAGATGTGGTAGCTACATACCTTTAAACTATGTTATAATGAGGCTCAAAGGCCTATTTATTATTGAGAAATAATGAAAAACCCTAAACATCCAAAAACCTAACCCTAGGAGATGAAGCGCCAAACTATGGGCCCCATTTGGGTAAATTACTACATCAACTTCTTGAGGTCGTAAATTTGGCATACGATCTCTATTTGACACGCACAATACCTCATTAGAAAGATATCTTTGAGGACTACAACTTATAAATTATTGAAATTTGTAGAAAATCCACATCGGTCCTGATTTTCCCAAAAAACATCGTTGAGGGCATCAAAATGACTCCAAAAGTTTAGGACCTGAAAAACTGTAAAAAATAGTAAATTGTGTTACAATTAAGGAAATTGAAAAACTGAAAGAAACAATGGCGGGGTTCCAAGTGGAATAGGTGGGTGGCCACCAATATCCACCTGGATCATTCCTCCCCCCTTAGGAAGCAATGGTCCCCATTGCATTGAGTTCCTCCATGGGATGACCAAAATTCTACTGAACTTGGTCCCTGGTGAGCCACTTGCCTTGGTGAAGGAGTTAGCTTGCTTTGATAACTTGATATAGTTGGATCCTTTGCTATCGGGTGTTCTTGATCTATGTGTCCATGATCCGATCAGTTGTGGCTTGTTCCATGCATTATGGATTTAACTTTGTAGGTGTGAGTTGTTCTACAATGTCTGATTTGTCTAGCAATGGTGGGAAATATGGTCGAAGGCATTTGATCAAGGTGGCTCCAAACACATGCAGAAGTCCAAAGGGCTTAGAAATGGTCAAAATTCAAAGTGGTCATATTTCTCCCCAACTAGCACCAGATCAAAGTGCTCATCACCCTGATTCCAACGGTGCAAAAGACACTCAAATCTGAGCTCGTATGGAGGAGATAGGGCTAGTCAAAGTTCAAGGTTGACTTGGCCACGTGTCAAGGTTAATGGTCTTACAAATTGCACCGGCAATGATCACCGGAATCTAGCCACCGGAACGGGCAAAATTGGTGCCTACTTAATTTGCCTAATAACCCTTATTTTTGGCAAATTCGAAAATTTCTATTTTGTTTTGAAAGAAACAAAAAAAATATATTAAAATGTGGGACAGGCCATAACCCCCACCACACCCATCGCATAATATATCAAAATATGGTGTTGGCGAGCTGCCAACAGCAGGCCCAACCCACACCCCTCCTCCGATTTCCACTTGTTGAACAATACCGAGGACGATGGGGCTCGAACTTGCCCGGCCAATACTCCAGACAGACTCCAACACATAACAATACCACCATTCAAAAATATTTATAACCTTGCACTATGTTTAGCAGGGTTGGGATTTGATCCCCCGACCTCCCGCCTTGGTGCCAACACCCTCAACTAATGGGTTGATGGCCATTCTTTGTAAATTTTGTCCACAAAAGTATATTAAGCCAATACTTGTCATTCACACGGGGGAGAGCACGGCGGAACGAAGAGCGACCAAATAGAACTCGACCCAGAACACTGGGCTCATGGAACTGTGACCAAGGCGGAACTGTTCTTTCCAGTGCTAAGGTGGAACTATGCCATCATGCTTTTCGAGGTAGAATCTTTTTAAGAGTATATTCCTTGTGACTGAAAGATTCCATGTGGAGGTAAATTTTCATTTCGTGAGAATGATATGAAGTTTATAGTAATTTTAACCACAATTTCCCAGGGAACATGATGGTTAAAACAGAATCACCATCTGAGTAATAGATTTGCAGATTCCCAATAGAGCATAATCTTTGAAGAACCTTGAGGGAATCTTCCAGATTCCTTGGAGGCTGAAATTTGCTAGAGTTTGAATGCAACCAACTTTATACTCAAAAGTCTCACAATCTCGCAAGGATCATGATGGCGAGATCGAATTCATGATTTGAGCAACAGATCTCCAATTAGCCCAGAGAAGGGAATATTTGGAGAATCATAGGGAATCTAAAAGATTCCTACAGGCCCAAATTTTGATGGTGTCAAAATTCGACAAATGGGTAGTCGATTTTACACCTCTTGATGACAAAAATTCAGTGGTGCAGTCAATCTTTGCAGTCGAGACTTCCATTTTTCCGCCAACTTCATAAGTGAAGGTACATGAAGGAGTCATGTCATGTTTTCCTTCATAATTGTTGAGATGATGATTATGTTTTGAGATCGCTACTTGATGTTATGTTGGGGGATCACTTTTGTCACATTATGTGAGATGTATTTAGCTTTTCATGCTATGTATTGTTATTGATATCCCTATGTAACTATGTTGAAGGGATACTCATTGCCACATTGTGTGAGATCATGTTAAGTTGTCATGCTGAGAGGAAGCCTTCTTGAGTGAGAATTCCTATGAGAGGAACATCTCGTGTTTTGACTTGCTGATGTTGTCATGTTTCCTCTTTTTTAAGCATGCACATGTGGTTCTTTATTCTCTTTTAAATGCAATTTTAACAACATGACAAAAGTAAAAGATCTTAGATAATTCCGGAAGCTGAAGGAACCCAAATCAATGATCCACATTGAACACTAGGCGCAGGCAAAGGAATGGGGAATGTTGAGCTTAAATGCAACCAAACTTTGTCACCACCTGAAACTTGTGTGGCACCCGATGCTAATCATGTCACTACTTGTACTTGACATTTTTCACAATGGAGCGGTGATATATGGGCCTGTTGGGTAGAGGTGCTCCAAGAGTCAGATTGAACAAATGTGTGACCTAACAATGTAAGGGTACCCCTGTGGGTGAGGAGAAGATGTCCCGGTATTCTTCCACGACCATATCCACCTACTTCTACTGCTTGGAGGAGCCCTTACCCAGGTCCATGGATGCGGTTACGCTCTTCCCCTTAGTTTGCGAGCAAACCAGAAAGAAAATAAATTTCTTGGTTTGTGAAATGATCTTACTTCATTGCTTTACAGTGATCGAAGAGATGACGGTAGGTAGGGATACCTTTGGTATCCTGTATAACATATTACCCAAAGAGATAATCATAGAGAGAGGTCTTAACTCATATAAAGCATGTTGCTTCCATAGGTATGGTTGTCCTAATAATACATCACAAACTTTGAGAGGAGCAATATCACACAATACCTCATCTGTGAAGGGATTGATGTTGTAGGGAAGGAAAAACTACTAGTTGACTCAGAGATCTCGTCCTTGGTGAAGCCACCCAATGTTGTGGGGTTGCGAGTGTGGTATGGTTAGTAGGCCCAAACACTTCATGACCTCTGTTGGAATGAAATTCTTTTGGTTGCCAGTATCGACGAATGAATCGTAGCGGTGAACCCTTCACCCACATTTTTGAGTGGAAAAGATGCTCCCCCTCCTCTGGATCTTCGAGATCATTCTTCTAGATCTCGGTAGTGGTAATAGTGGCACTGGACTCTACATCAATAATCTGCTTCCATTTGTCATTCCTCTTGTCAGGTTCTGACTCAGGGTGGGAACATGCATCTAATAATGAAGCCTTCAACTTGGCCACCAGCGATTGCTTGACCCGACACTCACTTGTGCTATGAGTGGGGCTCTTATGGAACTCACACCACTTCCCTGTGTCCTTCTTTCACTTCGTGGTGGTGTTATTTTCTTGCAGCTTCGATGGGTTGTCTTGGGTCACTCTGTCTTGGCTTTGTCCTTTGTTCTTCGGATTTGCATATCCAAAGTCTTCCTTCTTTTGTTTAAACTTCTGCTCGATCTTGACAGTGGATCGGTATGTCGTACTAAGTGAGGAGATGTATAAGAACTTCATCTCGTTTTGGATGTACCTGTGTAAGCAGCCGTGACATTTGAGTACCAAATGTCACTCAGAATCCTTGATACCCAACTTTGTGTGAAGGGTATGAAAAAATATTGGTAAAATCTGACATGTCTTGGTCCCTTCCCTGCCTCAATGTGGTCCACTTTATGTGTTTATCCTCATAGATCCCGATAGGATAGTACTTCTCCTTGATGGCATCCTAGAATGAATTCCAAGTGGGTGAGGCTGAAAATAGTGAGGGTTCCCTTTCATCCTTCAACTCACAGTAGGTTTCCCACTAGTCATTGACGTGGGGGGCGACTTTGAGAAGTGAAAAAGTGATCTTTTTCATGCTAGAAAAATCATGAACGGAAAAAGATTCATTTAGCAGATTTAAACATTTATCTATGACATCCACATCTATCTGACCCTCAAATATGGGAATGTCAAAATTAACTTGTACCTTAAAGGGTGTGGCACTTCTAGAGTAGCTGCTGGAAGTAGATGCATCACCCCTAGGTAGTCGCTGAAGGATCTGAGCAAAGTTGTCCATCACCGCATTCCTTTGCCTCTCAAGGGATTCTTCGAGCAATATTTTGATAGGATTTCTTACCCCCTCATCTTTCTTTACAATCGCAGTGGGAGGTTGTCGAGATTTGCGAGGCTGGTCTTGCAAATTCTTGACCAATTCAAGCCCTAACTCCTTATATCCCAACCTCGTTGGAGACATGTATAGAAAAAACAGAGAAAGAGCAGACCGCTCTGATACCACTAATCCAGATTTAAAAAAGAATGCAACAAATTACATATATAACCACAAATACAAAGATGCAATAGAAATAAGAGTTCATTTCAATAATATCAAATACTAAAATATGCTTACAAATAGACTAGAAATAAGACTATCTCGGGCAATGGTAGCTTATCTATGAGAAGACATGTGGTGGCTACATGCCTCTAAACTATGTTAAAATGAGGCTCAAATGCCTATTTAATATTGAGAAACAATGGAAAACCCTAAACATCCAAAAACCTAACCCTAGGAGATGAAGCACCAAACTATGGGCCTCGTTTGGGTAAATTGGTACATAACCTTCCTGGGGTCGTAACTTTGGCATACGATCTCCATTTGACGCAATACCTCGTTAGAAATATCTATCTGAGGAATACAACTTTTGAATGACCAACATCGGTCGACGACCCATGTTGGTCCCAATTTTCCCAAAAAAACGTTGTTTAGGGCCTCAAAACGGCTCTCGAAGTTCAAGACTTGAAAAACTGCCAAAAATAGTAAATTGTGCTACAATTAAGGAAACTGAAAAACTGAAAGAAACAATGATGGGGGTCCAAGTGGAATAGCCGGGAGGGCACCAATATCCACTTGGATCATTTTTCCCCCCTGAGCTCTCCCAACTCCCAAACAATGATGAAAATGGAGGGTTTTTCCTTACAACTTAGTTAATGGAAATCAAGGTCTCACTTGATCCAGCTTAACATATAGCTGTGACATAGTTTGAGCCTTCCACTAGTACTTACCAGCTCAGGAACCTATCTCTTGAGCAGCACATCGCATAAACCCATTTCTTTGTTTCTCCTACTAACTTTTTTAGAAAGGAGAAAATACCAACCCCCTCCTCTTCCTCGAAATCCTTTTTTTTAAGGGAATCCCTTGGAATAAGGAGTAACTAATTTCCTCCAACTTTCTTGGGAGTTAGGAACTCTTGTGGTCCTCCATGAGTTTTCCTTTGCTCAGATAACACACATTCTTGTAAATCCTAATCATTGGATTTAAATAAGAATTAAAAAGTCTTTCCTAACTCAGTCAGGTCTTTAACTAACCAAACAACCTCTCAACTTCCATAAGAGGTAATTACTTAACAATTAAACATGTTTGTAAAAGATAGAAATAAAACCAAGGTAACTGGGGGTGTTACAATATATATATATATATATACACACGTTATTTTTTAAAATCTTCATTTTAATTTAAATGTTACATTATTATTTTTTGGGTTTGACATTAATAATGTTAATTATATAAATATCTTGTTAGATCTAAGAATTTTGTGATCCATATTGTAGATATAAGTCTTTTGGATTAATCACATCGTTAAGATTTGGTCGATGTTTTGAACCAACTAATGTGGTTCATCCTCAGGACAAGGTTCGAAATATGGACCAAATCTTAACAATGTGATTAATCTGAAAGACTTATATCTATATAAATATCTTTCAAATGTATTAATATACATTATCAATTTTGAAGGTGAGGATTATAATTTTTGTTTTTTATTGATTAAAATGGTTAACATTAGTTTTATATTTTTAAATAATTCAAGTTTGAAGGTTTTTTTAAGGAATTGTCTTTAGTTCGATTTTTTAAACTTTATGGTGCTCAATCTGGTGGAAACATTTGAGGTGAAATCTTGATTTGTGTTATTTAAACTGGTTTTTTTAATGTATATATGGATTAAGCACCCTGAAAACCCCCTAGGCCACTTCAATTGTGTATGGGTTATCCATCAAACTTGTGATTTCAAAAAATTCGTGCCGGATTTTAGAGAAATTAGACCAGAAAAATCCCACTGAAAAAGCTTTCAAAAAGTCGCACTAAAGACAACTAAGGTGGAACTATGCTATCACACTTTTGGAGGCAGAATCTTTTGTAGAGAATATTCGTTGTGCTTGAAAGATTCCATGGGGAAGTAAATTTTCATTTTTTTCATAATGATATGAATTTTATAGTCATTTTAACCATAATTTCACAGGGAATGCAATGGTAAAATCAGAATAACCATATGAGAAATAGTTTTGCATATCTCTAGTAGAGCAGAATCTTTGAAGAAACTTGAGGGAATCTTCTAGATTCCTTGGAGGCTGAAATTCGCTAGAGTCAAAATGAAACCAACTTTATACTCAAAAGTCTCACAATCTCGCAAGGATCATGATGGCAAGATCAAATTCGTGATTTGAGCAGCAGATCTCTAGTTAGCCCAGATAAGGGAATCTTTGGAGAATCATAGGGAATCTAAAAGGTTCCTATAGGCCCATATTTTGATGGTGTCAAAATTCGACAAATGGGTAGTCAATTTTACACCTCTAGACAACAAAAATTTAGTGGTGCAGTCAATTTTTGTAGCTGAGCCTCTCATTTCGGCCAAATTCATAAGTGAAGGTATATGAAGGATTCATGTCATGTTTTCCTTCATAATTGCTGAGATGATGAATTGTGTTTTGAGATCCCTGCTTGCTATTATGTTGCAGGATCACTTTTGCCACATTATGTGAGATGTATTTAGCTTGTCATGCTATGTATTGTTGTTGATATCCCTATGTAACTATGTTGAAGGGATACTCATTGCCACATTGTGTGAAATCATGTTAAGTTGTCATGCTGAGAGGAAGCCTTCTTGAGTGAGAATTCCTATAAGCGGAACATATCGTGTTTTGACTTGTTGATCTTGTCATGTTTCCTCTTATTTAAGCATGCATATGTGGTTCTTTATTCTCTTTTAAACGCAATTTTAACAACATGAAAAAAGTAAAATATCTTCGATAATTCTGGTAGCTGAAGGAACCGAGATCAGTGATCCACATTGAACACTAGGTGCAGGCCAAGGAATGGGGAATGCTGAGCTCAAATGCATTGTCTCCCACAACCCTGGTAATGGTGTAAGGACCATATCAGAGTGGTCTGAGTTGCCGATAGGCTCTGATAAGGCATTCCTTCTGCAAATGCAACTAGACTTTGTCACCCACCTGAAACTTGTGTGGCACCCAATGTTGATCATGTCGCTGCTTGTATTTGAGATTTTTCACAATGGAGTGGTGATATATAGGCCCGTTGGGTAGAGGTGCTCTGGGATTCAAATCGAACGAATGCGTGACTTGACAATGTAAGGGTACCCCTGTGGGTGAGGAGAAGATGTCCCTGTATTCTTCCACGATTGTATCCACCTGCTTCTACTGCTTGGAGGAACCCTTCCCCATGGCCATGGATGTGGTTACGCCCTTCCCCTTACTTTGCAAGTGAACTAGAAAGAAAATAAATTTCCTGGTTTGTGAAATGATCTTACTACATTGCTTTGTTGGGATCGAAGAGATGGCGATAGGTGGGGATACCTCTGGTATCCTGTATAACATATTACCCAAAGAAATAATCATAGAGAGAGCTCTCAAATCATATAAAGTTTGTTTCTTCC
Organism: Pinus taeda; assembly: GCA_000404065.3. Lineage (NCBI taxonomy): Eukaryota > Viridiplantae > Streptophyta > Pinopsida > Pinales > Pinaceae > Pinus > Pinus taeda. The sequence goes on from APFE031052856.1 coordinate 9,524, forward strand.
ATAGGTATGGTTGTCCTAATAATACATCACAAACCTCGAGAGGAGAAACATCACACATTACCTTATTTGTGAAGGGATTGATGTTATAGGGAAGGTGACACTTTTGGCTGACTCGGAGATATCGTCCTTGGTGAAGCCACCTGATGTTTTACAACTGCGGGTATGGTATGGTTAGTAGGCCCAAACAATTTGCGACCTCTACTGAAATGAGGTTCTTTTGGCTACCATTGTCGACAATCAATCGTAGCAGTGGAACTTTCACCCACATTTGTGAGTGGAAAATATGCTCCCCCTCCTCTGGATCTTCAGGCTCATTCTTCTAGATCTTGGAAATGGCAATAGTGGCATTGGGCTCTACATCAATAATTTGCTTCCATTCGTCATTCCTCTTGTTGGGTTCTAACTCAGGGTGGGAACATGCATCTAATTCTGAAACCTTCAACTCAGCCACTAGTGACTGCTTGGCCCGACACTCACTTGTGCTATGAGTGGGGCTCTTATGGAACTCACACCACTTCCCTGTGTCATTCTTTGAATTCGTGGTGTTGTTATTTTCTTGCGGTTTCGACGGGTTGTCTTGTGTCACCCCGCTTGGCTTTGTACTTTGTTCTTCAGATTCATAGATCTAAGGTATTGCTTCTTTTGTTTAAACTTCTGCTCAAATTGGACAGCATATCGGTACGTTGTACCAAGTGAGGAGATGTACAGGAACTTCATCTCATTTTGGATGTACCTGTTGTTATAGACATTTTTGGGTACTGCAACCCCAATCATAAATTTCCATAAACTAAGGGCTCCTAAGTCCCTAAAAGTGTTGCTTCACTGCCTAAAGGAACAAGGTCGGCTTATTACATCATCTCCCAGAATTTCTCCACTAAAAACTGCTCATAAATGGTCAAAACTGGACCATACTGAATACCCAGTGCAAAGGGTGCGATGCATATCACCTTTCCATTGTAAAATATGCGATGCATACTGAATGGCCCCTCTGTAGGGTGCGATGGTTGGGAATGGACAAATGGCAGGGACAATTTGCGAGGTGAAAGATCATGGAATCTTCCAGAAGCTTCCCCTCTGACACTTGCCTCTCTGTTTTCGACCAGGGATGAGTAAGAGATCATCAGTCTCCAAGTGGAAGCAAGAACTATCAAAGAGAGGACA
>APFE031052858.1:2511-13654 GCA_000404065.3 Pinus taeda
AGCTTTTAAAAGGGCTTTGACACCATCAAATATCAAGGCTGGCTTTAGGAGGACAGGAATCTGGCCACTGAACTATGATGCTCTTATGCATGATACTGGTTGTAGCCAAGCGTTTCATGTGGATGGTCCGGAAGAAAGGAATGTCCAAACAGGTGTTGAAGTGCAAGAAGTGAAATTAGTAGATGACCAAGATGATGTTGTTGCAGCTGGTAATATGATTTCCCTATCTCAAGGACACTTATATGCTGGAGATGATGAAACTGTATGTGAAACACAATATAACAATGAACAAATTCCTAGTAACATGGAGATTGTTCCACCAACTCAAGAACATGAGTCTCAAGGACACTTATATGCTGAAGATGATGAAACTGTATGTGAAACACAATATAACAATGAACAAATTCCTAGTAACATGGAGATTGTTCCACCAACTCAAGAACATGAAATTCCTGTTGTTGATATTGCTAATGATATTGTTGAACATGCAGTTGACAATGACCAATTGAAATTGCCAACCCAAGTAACCCCACCTTCATGGCTAGCAGAAGAAATGATCAATATGAATGCACATACTGTCTCAGCAACCAATGAAGAAAGCATGAACATGCCCTCGCAACCAACAGAATTGAACAGTGAAATTGTTCATTTTTTTGTGGACAATAGATCAATGGAAGAAGATGAAGGACATAATGAGGCATCAAATGAAGATAATGATATGGTTCAATAAGTTCCAACAGGTACTGAAAGGGAAGTACCAAGCAATGACATTCAGGTGGGAGGGGTGGAGAAGACACTTGGACGGTTCCTAAAGCTACCAGTAGAGAGAGTATCAATGAAAAAAAAGCAAGGTGCAGCGGGTAGTCTTTGTCTGGGCCGAAGCTAAAAGTTACTCACCTCAGAGGACTATATAAACCTGTTAGTTGAATCAGAAAAAAAGAAATTTGAAATGCAAGAATTAAAACAGAAAAAGAAGGATATAGTCAAGGAGAAGAAGGCAGCAAGGATTGTTGCAGCACAACGTCGAGCAGAAGAAAGGATTGAAAGAAATAAAGCAAGGCAAGTTAAGGACCAACAAAAGAAAATGGCAAGACAGGAAAAGGAAAAACGAAAGGCACAACAAATGCTTGAAAAGGAACAAGGGATGATCAACGATACAAGAATAGTTGATGAAACCAGGATTATTTCAAACTCATTGGACTCCATTGCAGATAATACACCATTATTCCAAGATCTCATAAACATTCAAGTGCCCCACTATCAAACTGAGGGTTTACCCACTTGCCTTGTTCCTACCAGAGCTGGTGTCAATTCTCTGTATGCTCATTACACACCTCCACTTAATGCAGGGGCCAGTAGTGCAAATGTGAGGTATGGGTACTCAGTACCTCCATGGTTGGAAGCAACAAATTGGAATCAATCATATGGCATCAATCAACCATTTCCTAATCAGCCCTTGACTGGTAGGCCAACCTACCTGGCTCAAGAAGGTAACTCGGGGAGTTTTGGCACTCAAGATTCTCAAGGCCATAAAGAATAGGGGTGTGATATGTTTTTGGTTCTAACCACATTATGATGTGGATTTTGGATGGATTGTATCTTTTTCTTGGCACAAAAACATTTTGGCTTACAACACTAGATTGCATTTTTTTCATGTCAGAAACATTTTGGCTTACAACACTAGATTGTATCTTTTTCATGTCACAGAAATATTTTGGCTTACAACACTAGATTGTATCTTTTTCTTGTCCCAAGAAACATTTTGGCTAACAACCTAGTAGTGATTTATTGTGGCAACCTAACTGTGTGTTGATAAGAAATTTTCAATGGAATATGTCTTTCTGTAAAATATTAATTATGATAAAACTATTTCTATAAGTTATTCTGTGCGCCCTCCCTGCCACGTCAGAAAACCATGCGTAAAAGCACATGGAGCCGGTACGACACCTATCCACCGTGGAGCTCATGTGTTGGCTACTGTATCCAACCTTAAATGCATCTGTTCGCGCCATTTGAAAGGTTCGTTTGGGCTCATTCCTGAGATGTTTGGGAATTCAATAATAACATTTCAAGTTGCATATGAAAAAGGCTAAATACAGAAATCAATGAGGAGGCAATCTACAAAATTCAATTAGATTTGATATGTTAATCATAAGAAATCATTTCAGTTCCAAGATGCATGAGTTTACAAAATCAGAAGTTAAAAAAAGAGAGTAAAATATCGCATGGAAATAATAGCGGATTAGCTCGATCATATTATATTGCAAGTCTTCAAAGTTTTAAAAATAGGGTCGAACACAACTCTCATCATCTAAGAATGAAAAAAGCAACCAGAAAAACTCAAAAGCATCATGAGATTAAAAACGGTCAACTGTAACCTATCAAACATTGAGAATGACCACAACATGACAATGAGGTACCCTGCATGTGTGACCAAATTTGCAAAACAAATATTTCAGTTTTCCCAAGTCAATGATATTGGACTTGACCTGACTGAATGCCACACCTGAGTTCTATAACACTGCCCAAAGGCGCTAAAGAATTATAACAGCCTCAAAAAAGATACCAAACGACAGATAGCTGATCACTGTAACATAGAGAAATTCACTGACCCAGAGCAAAACTAGAATTTCCAATTGGTGTTAATTCAAGTCCTTTATCTGAATTCACTATAATATGTTAGTGTCCGCTACTGAAGATTGAGAAGGCCTAAAGTTGCCTTCATTCAGGTACCTTTCAGCTAAGGCAGCATGCATCGCAGCACCAAGTGGGAGAACATTTTCATCAATGGTGAATAGTGAAGTGTGTGGTGCATGTATTGATCGACATGTCTCGTCTTTCATTCCAAAGAGAAAAAAGCATGCAGGTATAACCTCGGTTTAAAAAGCAAAGTCTTCTCCAGGCATGAGAGGAGTTGCAATTTTTAGATTATGTGCACCAAATAGATCAGCTGCAACTTTGCAAACATGATCATGCATAATCTGGTCATTCACAATTGGAGGAATAAATGGATACTCCTTTTCTAAGAATTCCACAATTGCAGTGCACCTTTGAACAAGAGATTGGCCTACAATAATCTGTAATAGTTTGACATGTCAGATTTCTCTCTAGTTAATAGAATGAAAAATTGAAGGCAAGAACAAAGTAGTTTCAAGGGTTTTCTTTTATTTCAAATTCATCAACAGAGGTTGTTGATACCTTGGCAACTGATTCTCAGCTCGAGGTGAACTGAAAAAGGCACTTGTAGGTTGGGTGGCGAACTCGATCCGCAGCGAGACTGGTTAGACTCCTTTTATCATCCATGGAAATATGTTAAATGTTGTTTAATTTTAAGATGTTAAGTTAGCAAGCACCAGGGATTTGATTTTAAGGATTTAAATTATGAGATCATGATCCATTAAATACAAATTTAACTCTATAGATTTAGCAAAGTATTTGAAACTAATAAGAATGTTGACTACCAGCTTGTTTTACTACTCACTTGTAGAATATTTCAGAGTAACCATTTACAGATTAGGAATTCATTCTCACTGATATGTATGTATTTGTATGAGTATTATACAATTTCGAAAACCAAACAAAATAACACTTATTTCTAGAAATTCTGATGAAATTTAGGTGTAATAGATTGAAAGACTAGGTGATAGTGAGTAAAGAAAAATGATTAGAAAGTGGTATAAAAGAGAGTGATACAGTTTCATAATCGGCGAAGAAAAACAATAAGTTGCTTTTGGTATACGGACTGAGAAACCTATGAGACAAATGAGTAAAATTTTAAAAGTGTGAAAATACTAGAAACATATATATGAGATTTTGTAATGCACCAATGTGATTGTAGCACACAGTCAACCTTTTCATTAAAATACACAACATAAAACAATATATATATATATGTTCCACACAATCATGAAAAAACCTTTGGGCATAATCTAATGGGAGCCCAACTAAAAGAAATGAATAACAAACCTTGAGGTTGTCTCCATGCAATATTGATTCTTCATTTACACACTCATAATTCAATTTCCATCAGATAAGTAATTAAAAAGAAAATTTTACAGTCCACATCAGGTATAAGAGAACTATGTACGCTATCGTGTAGAGGATCTTATTTTCTTCCTAACTAAATCCCCTGTAGGGAAATGTCGCTCGAAGACTTGTATTAGCAAGAGACCCTGTACATATGCTGGTAACTAGATTAAAGTTTAACTAACTAGGGTACAGGAGAGGTAGCAACAACCTAAGTCTAGAACACATAACAAGAATAACAAGAATAAAGAGTGATACAATTTCATAATCGGCGAAGACAAACAATAAGTTGCTTTTGGTATACGGACTGAGAAACCTATGAGACAAATGAGTAAAATTTTAAAAGTGTGAAAATACTAGAAACATATATATGAGATTTTGTAATGCACCAATGTGGTTGTAGCACACAGTGAACCTTTTCATTAAAATACACAACATAAAACAATATATATATATATGTTCCACACAATCATGAAAAAACCTTTGGGCATAATTTAATGGGAGCCCAACTAAAAGAAATGAATAACAAACCTTGAGGTTGTCTCCATGCAATATTGATTCTTCATTTACACACTCATAATTCAATTTCCATCAGATAAGTAATTAAAAAGAAACTTTTACAGTCCACATCAAGTATAAGAGAACTATGTAAGCTACTGTGCAGAGGATCTTATTTTCTTCCTAACTAAATCCCCTGTAGGGAAATGTCGCTCGAAGACTTGTATTAGCAAGAGACCCTGTACATATGCTGGTAACTAGATTAAAGTTTAACTAACTAGGGTACAGGAGAGGTAGCAACAACCTAAGTCTAGAACACATAACAAGAATAACAAGAATAAAGAGTGATACAGTTTCATAATCGGCGAAGACAAACAATAAGTTGCTTTTGGTATACGGACTGAGAAAACTATGAGACAAATGAGACAAACAAGTGTACAGAGGTCTGCAAATAAAGAAACCACAGTGTACAAAGGTAAGAATTAAAGGAATTACTACAAGGAACCCATGATGGGTAATTCAGTTTCATATAAATTCAAAATGTTTTCCACAGTTTTGATGTAACAATAAACTATAAACGCTACATGAACGATAAACTATGTGGCAACATTCATAGAACAAACTGTAAACAGCCCATAAACCCTAAACCCTCATAAACCCATAAACTCATAAACAACAAACAGCCCATAAACCCTCATAAACCCATAAACAAAAAACAGCCCATAAACCCATAAACCCTCATAAACAACAAACAGCCCATAAACCCTAAACCCTCATAAAAAATCCTAACAAAATGCCATAAAATACCATTAAAAGGTTACAAAATATCCAAAACATAGATGTTGTGTTGAAAAACACAGAGTGGAGCTGGTAGGATTAAAATCCTACCGGATACATGCTCGTCGACCTTCCCCACCTTCCCCGGAGCTCGCCAACCTGCAACGACCTCTTCCACACGAAGGTCCACACCTGCAACGAGAAGAAAAATAAAAATTAGCAACTGAAAACCACAAAAAAACCACAAAAAACCAGCAAAACAACATTTTACCTCGAGCTTACTAAAACAACGACCGACTCCTCCCCAAACAACAAAATCGCCGAATAAGACCAGCAAGAGAGAAATGCTAAACAACCGGGGTTTAGTGTCGACCAAGAAATCCAGGCGGAACCACAGAAGAAAAGCAGAAGCGCTGTGTGAACATGAAACCCTGCAACACCAGCAAACAAGTCAACCAACGCCTGCATACCAGGCGAAGAGCGCAGGTCCAAAAACCCTGTCGCATGAACAAACGCCTCTACCAGCACAGCAATAGACGACCAAGCGCGCAGGTTCTGGGGCCGTTCCGCGCCATCTTCGGCGGGGGGCTTCGCCCAATAATCGGCCCCGAGCAGAAACACAAAGGGCAAGCACAACATCGCAGGAATGAGCCCAAACGAACCTTTCAACTGGCGCGAACAGAAGCATTTAAGGTGGCATACGGTAGCCAACACATGGAGCTCCACGGTGGACAGGTGTCGTACCGGTTCCATGTGCTTTACGCGTGGCTTTGTTGACGTGGCAGGGAGGGCGCACATGTATTGGCGACCCTCCCCTATAGGAAACATTAAAGTACTGCAAGAATGGAGAGCTTGTGTGCAACATGTCTCAAAGCCCCTTAATTAGTTTTTGAGTGACATATAAGTGATTGGTTTGGTTTTGTAATTTGCGGTAAATTTTAAAAATTAATTTGGTATAGATTTTTTTAATGGATACTTTTTATGGAAATTATTATAAATTTATTTAATATAAAATTAAATATTTAAATTATATTATAATGATTTTTTTTATTATTAATTATTTAAATATTGAGGGGTTTTCGATGTGTATTATGTTAGATATCATTTTTTGAGATCCAAGTGCGTTAAAGTAAGTCATTTATTGATGACCATTTCCATGAGAGGTAGTCATAACTCACTAATTTCTCATGATTTTTGAATAGTCTACGTAACACCCACTTTTTTTTGTAAGCTTAGTAGTACTTTCTCTATTCATATTATCGAAACATAATCAAGTTTTTCCAATAGTATCAGGTGGCCTCAAACTGCTCGTAGGAAACCAAGTTGGCCATCTGTAAGCGTTAAAAGATGTCCAAAATTTAAATAAGTCTTTTTCTACCATCCAAGCAACATTTGCTATTATATCTACAATAAACATCAACTTAGGAAAGTAAAGGCTAGTCATCATAAAAACAAATTTTGTCTTGCACCCTGTTTTACTCTTCATCTGAGGACTCCACCAGGGGTGGGGCTTTAACGTTGGACCCTGGCATCTCACTTCTCCTCATATCTTGCACACTTTGCTTTATCCTGCTCAGAGCTAGGTTGTTTCGGTAGACTTGAATTTGAACAGTTGTTATCTCCCTATGGAGATCTGCCCTGCTAGGCTCCTTCGTTTTCGTTTCCTCCTGTCCCTCATGTCCCTTGTTTAGTTCCTATTCCTTGTCGAGAGTCATGGCTCGGGCCACTTTGTTCTTCATAATCTAGTATTGTTGGATTGTTTGTCAGAATAGAGTATGGCGGCTGCAGGTGTTCCCCGGATCTTGCACCATGGCTTCCCACTCTTCTGTCTCGATATCCTAGTTGGTGATGTTTTCATTGAGTTCCCTCTCCCATCCAGCTATTTGTGCTCTTACCTCTAGTGTATTTCTAGCCATGTACACATCGAAAAGAGTATTCATGTGCTCCTTTCCAGTCTTCCTACCTCACTTGCCTTGGCCTTTCCTGGAGGTTGCATACCCCCAGTGGTTCGTTTCCCTACCTTACCTGTTCCTATGTTGCCTCATTTAGCCACCTCTTTTCCATCTCTAGCCATACTTTCTCTATTCGACTGCGATTTTCTTCACTCGTTTCTTTCTCCTCTGTAGGAATGCTAGCTACAACGTGTTGTATGATCTGGGTCTCCAAACTGTGCTACACTCGGATTATTATTAAACCTATAACAGTAACATAAAAATTATCAGTAATCTGTGTGAATACTCCCCAAACTATCATATTTTTATATGCTTTAGGTTTGTCTTCTCGCCCAAGTCGTGGCAGCTTGGGTTTGCCCCCCTTTTCCCTCTGATTCCCCCCTGATTGCTCTTGGGTTAACATTCATCGGCCTCTCAAATTTTCTCCTCTCTGATTCATCTCTCCCCAACTACCCACATCTCGCTGGTCAACCTTTAGAGACTCCCGAGGGTATCTCCACTTGAATTGCGACCTTGGAAAGTCCCTGGGTCTTATTCTGGACAATCCGGTTTGGTTTCATAGCAAGCCAGGCTATTCATAGCCTTGCTTCATAGGCCTCCGGGAAACCCTCACCTCTGTCTTGGCTACTTGTTTTATCTCTTCAGTGCCTCAGGTACCACCTGGTCGGGGCTGTTATCTTTTTGGGCTCTCCCTTAGCCGGAGTCTCATTGTCTCCCCGATCGCCCTCATTCCCTCTATGTTCCTCTTCCCAAGTCAAACCTTTAACTTTACTGTTTCTCTCCACTTCAGTATCATTCTAGACCAGGTAAGCGTTCCAGGAACCTCTGGTCTCAACTCATTTTGAGTCCTGGTTTTCTCGAGCCCCCTTTCCCAATGCTTCTGAATTAAACATTACCATAATTCTAATGTTTGAGGCATTGAGGATTACATACCATCAGTTTGTGTTGACCTGTCTGCATCCACTGACCTGCATCTGCTTCTTGCGTCCACCACTTTTCTCTTCTCATTCCCTCACCTTTGTTCTCTGCATGCAATTTTCGTCTTTCTCTATTGCCTTCGCCTCTTTTTGTTTTTTCCTGTTGTCACTGCTATCTTCTGTCCCACCTCCTACATGTCTTCCTAATTCTCCCACCGTCCATTCTTTCATTCCTTCTCCTCGAAATGATGAACCTCTAACGCTTCCATCTCTGTCCTTCATTAACTCCCTTGTGCCTCCGGTTGCTCCTGCTGTGGGTACCTCTCTATACTCTTGCCACTTGCTATCTCAGTTCTGCCCACCCTCTCGCTCGCCCCTAAGCCTTCCTCTCTCCCTACCCTTCTCACCCACATATGTCCTCGTTCTGAACCTTCCTCCTCCTTGCCCTGTCGTTCTTGTTGCCCTCCGTGTTGTCGCAGTCTCCCACTTCTCGATGTCCCCTATGTCCTTGGGCCCAAGTGGGTGGTACCTATCACCTCATCCTCCCATCCCTTCTAGCCCACTTGGACTTCATGATACACCTCAATCAAGGGTAGTCCACTTAACACTCATTACATCGGGTGTAACTAACTAATTTCTCATGAGTTTTGAACATTCCACTGAACACTCATTACATTGGGTGATGCTCACAGGGGTGAAGAAGTGGGATTGAAACTAGTGAAATGAATCACATAGCATCAATCAGCCCCAGAAGTGATGATTGATTCTATGTGATTCATTTCACGAGTGTTAATCCCACTTCTTCACCCTTGTGAGCATCACCTGATGTAATGAGTGCTAAATAGACTATTCAAAAATTATGAGAACTTAGTCAATTACAACTACCTCTCATGGAAATAGTCATCCATGAATGATTTACTTTAATGTAGTTGAATCCAAAAAAAATGATATCTAATTATTAATTATTTTAAATAATATTTATTAAAAATGATTGTTTTAATAAAAAATTAATTTAATATTATTTATAAGAAAAATATTTATCAATTCATTTAATTATTAAAAACAAATATTCAAATACCAACATTATACTTCTAACATATCTTTGGTAAGCTCATCAAGAAACATCAAAGATATGCTAATGTTATTGTCCACTTCCAAATCTATTGTTGTTACCTTTTCTTAATAAACCTTTTCTTAATAACATAGATATTCAGAAATATAGAAACTAGTAGTTTAAAAAAGTTTATTTTGTTTTTGTTTTTTTAAAAGCAATAATATAAAGAAATTTATACAAATTATTAACAATTATTTTAATTATCAAAGTTTTGGTCAAGTGGGTGTAGTTTGAGTGGTAGTGAGGATTTGTTATTATTTTCTTCATTTAGATTTCGGATTCTCGTCTTATTGATATTGACATGCTCGTTTTTTGGGAGCCATTTCTACATAAATGATAATGGACTTACCTAGATACGGGTGAATTTTTCATGGATATTAGATACGGGTGAATTTTTCATGGATGTAGCTAATATCGATCTTTGGTATACACACACACAAACTATAGCTTTGAGGGTTAACTCAATTTTCTTAGTTCTCATCATTAAATCACCTTTGATATTGAGAGGTCATCGGTTCAATTCTCTTAGTTCTCATCATTAAATCACCTTTGCTATTAAGAAATCATAGGTTCAATTCTCTCAACACTCTCGGAATCAGGCTCCATAATTAAATGAGTAAAAAAATGATTCTTTTGAGTAGATCAACATAACAATCACCAACCACATAGAAAAAACATATCAATATTAATTATTTATTACCTATAAAAAAAAACCAAAAAATTGTCAACCACAAAAAAACATATCAACATTAATTAATTATTACCTATAAAGAATCTTATTAATGGTTACCTATAAAAAAAAATGATGGTAATACTTCTTCCAAATCTTATTATTCATATAAAAGTTATGGAGATTATCTGCATCACACCAGAATAACTTAATTTAATTTTCATATATATATTTTTAAGAAACGTTAAATACGTAAGAGTGCTATTGTGCACAATGTATGGATCATAAAGAAACCGTGAAGGAGTAATTTTTGGTAAAGCGAAATGGAATTCGAGTGTGATTTAAGGATGATTTTTTAGTGAATATATTATTTTCTAAAATTCAGCTTAACTTAACTGTAGATTTAGGTCATTTGTAAATTTAGTAAGAAAGATTGTCATTGAATTTTGTCATTAACTGTTTTTATAACTATCTATATTACCGGATAATAATCTAAATTTTTTCTTTTTAATTTCTCTTTTAAAATGTTGAATATCTAAAAGTAGAACACCATTATGCACAATATCAGATCATATAACTATCTACATCACCCTATAATAATCTAATGTTTTTTCTTCCAATTTCTTTTTTAAAATGTTGAATACCTAAAAATAGAGCACCATAACTATCTACATTACCTAATAATAATCTATATTTTTTCTTTTAATTTCTCTTTTAAAATGTTGAATATCTAAAAGTAGAGCACCATTATGCACAATTATCACATCATATAACTATCTACATCACCCCATAATAATCTAAATTTTTTTCTTTTATTTTCTTTTTTAAAATGTGGAATGCTTAAAAGTAGAGCACCATTATGCACATAGCATATAAGAACTATGCTGAAATTATTTTTTAGTATAACCAAATGCAATTTGAGTGTCATTTATCTATTTAATGGGTTAATAAGTGGAAAAACTCAATCTTTTTAGTTAAAATATATTTTTCCAAAATCAAGTTTAACCCAATTTAAATTCAGGTTACTTGTAAGCTTAATGACAAATTAAGTCATTAAATTTTGTCAATAAACCCTTTCAGGGCTTAGAAAATATAACTCCTACTTGTCTTAGGTTTAATACTTTCTAAGTAAAGGAGTATGTTCATGTTCTTTGGAGTTGTTTAGATCTAGATGCTTACTACATTGGTG
>APFE031052863.1:1584-33628 GCA_000404065.3 Pinus taeda
TCTCCATGAATAGGTAAAGGATGAGCTTTCCCCCAAGATAAGTGGATGGTCAGTCGAACAGACATGCCAGAGAAAGGATGGCGACCTCAACAATTCTAACAACCAAGTCTGGAGGGATCTGGAAGGTTGGTTGTTAGAACAACTTCGCCCAAACAGGATCAGCGCGGGTGAGACACTGAACTGACGCGCTGACATCGCAGATCAACTATAGAGGAGGTCCGGTCAGCGCTCAACAGGACAAATGGAGGGTGTGCTGTTCATAAAATGGGGCCAACGCGGAAAAGACATGTGCTTCCGCGCTGGCAGCGCATCAGGTACACTGGCCTCCGCCTGTCAGCGCGGTTATTTGATTAACAGATGCGATGATTCATTTAACTTAGGCAAAGAGGGTTTTTTAGCCATTTTGAGGAGCATGAGCATAGGTGAATGTGTTTTCACAACACAGTAGGGAGACTGACATGATGGCAGTGACATTTTACTGTGTAACAGCGCTCAACAGTACAAACGGAGTACGCGCTGTCCGTAAAAATGGACCAGCGCGGAAAACACGTGTGCTTCTGTGCTGGGAGCACAGCAGTTACACTAGCCTCCGCCGGTCAGCGCGGCTATTTGATGAACAGACACGATGATCCATTTAAGTTAGGCAAAGAGGGTTTTTAGCCATTTCAAGGAGCATGAGCTTAGGTGAATGTGGTTTAATAACACAGTAAGGAGACTGACATGATGGCGGTGACATTTTACTGTGTAACAACAAGCTTTTCGAAGTTTTGTAAAGAGAAAACTCAAAGAGGATTCCTCAACAAGGGGAGATTTCATAAATGGTCAGACTCGTAAGAAGACTGGTAGACACTAAGGTGATTTGAAGTCCCTATAGCCTCTAAGCTCAGAGCCACTACACAACCAAATCGAAAAACAAACCCAACAAGCAAAACTCCTAGGAATTTCACCTAAAACCCTAATGCTAATGAAATTAAACCAAGGAAAGATTTCAACCAGTCACACGCAAGTATGGGCAGAGGATAACCACTAGAAAAACAAAATAAAACTAATTTAAAGAGCAAAATTCAAAATTTTCAAAAATTTAGCAGGGTACACAGGTTCAGAGTTTACACAGGCGCGGGTGCGCTCTGTGCACAAAGTAAAAGTGCGTACAGGTACACACTGTGATACATGTGAAGACTGCGGACTTCGACCAAAGTAATGAAAAATAAAAAACAAAACTAAATCCACTAAGTCTACCCAAATCCACACACAACAAGCCAAAAACAGAAACGAAAAGGCAAGTTTCTCAAGTCAAAGAAAAACGAGGAAAACAATCAAGTCCCCTGTGGAGTCGCCATTTTGTCGCGCGGAATGAGTCGATCTTGCGGAAAAGATAGACCTTCCTAGAATCTAATGAAGACCTAATGACAAACAAACCAATCAGACACTATCTTTCTCTAAATGTGCTTTATAAATAATGGCAAACAAATGTGTTTAAGGCCTACCTCATGTCCAACGCAAGTTTGGAGATGCTTTCGCTCCTTTGATCCAAGTAAGTTCCTTTGTCACAAACCTGCAAGCACAAACAAGGCAAACGATTAAATAGCACTTGAATATCCAGTATTATAAAACATATTCAACATGAAAGTCAAGGAGTCCATGAAACAAATAACATGAGATACTTGTTGAGAAAAATGAGCTTGATTGTATTAATTCAAAAGGAGAAGAACCTTACAACCTTTGCCTTAACGCTGTACAAGCTCCTCCCAGGGTCCAACAAGAAGTCTCCTCTACTTTGACAAGCTTCACTCACTCCCCAATGAAGCCAAAAAGGTATGTGATCTCTCCTCTTAAGCTCAAATAGGAAGTCTTGATTTCTCTAGCATTTACCCTCAAAAGTTCAGAGTCTAACCTCCCAAGCCACTGACCCAATGACTCAATTTATAGTGCAATGGAGATCAGTTACCAGGTCCTCCTTCAAAGGGATAGAGTCCTCCTTCAAAGGGATAGCTCCTCTTAACAAGGGATTAGTTCCTCCTCTTATGGGATGCATGAACCACTTGGAGCGAACAATCCATGTAACAAATCCTTCTAGAAAACTCTAGAATTAACCCAAAGTGAGTTTTTTAAGATAAAAACTGCGCCTTTTGACTTTCACAGGGTTACGCACCCTCCCCTTTACATACATAGTGTATAAGTACGCAAATATCCTAAACAAAAGGTGCGGGCTCGCAAGCAAAAGTGAGAGAAAGTGCGGAACCAGAGTTACATTGCTTTTTTGATGTCTTTCTCTCATTTTTAAAGCTTGTTTTGAAGAGCTGAGGTTTGAGACTTGCTTAGGAAGCTGGCATAGGTGGTGATAGACCCATATCGACTGCAAATAATCAAGGTGACGATATTTTTGTGTAACACCCAGACTTCCTATAGAAATTCCTGTAGTGGCTATTTTCTGTCTTCCTGTAGAAACAATTCTCTGTCTTCCTGTAGAAACAGTCTGTTAGCTTCCTGTAGAACCAGGTTTCTCTAATTTGGCTTGCTTGGCTAGGGGTGCCTTCTCCTTGACCTGTGCTGTGGTTTCCTTGGGTGTGTCCCTACTTGTTTGTACTTTTTTTAGTCCTCTTTGCCCTGATTTGCAACCGTTTCTCCCTTGGCATTTGTGTTTTTATTTTACTCCCAGCTTTGTTATGATTTGCAGGTATATTCAATCAGATGGTGGCAATGGTTGTGAAAGGAGATGAAACTAGTGGAGGATGGAAGAAAAGAGTGGTTTCATGCCTCCTCAATAGACTTCAAGCTTCAAATCCCTCTTCATAATCAATTTTGACTTGCCCAAAAGGCTCTACAGGATGTTTCTGGTAAAAATACAGAACTTCCTGTAGAAAGTCATGTAGCTTCCTGTAGAAGGTTGAACCATGACTAAATTGTGTCTGGATCTTGAAAAAAATGAGTGTTCATGGAGGAGATGGATGTGAGGATGCATGGGAACTTGGTAGGGACCCTTCTACTTGTGTTGGGAGGTCCCCTCTCCACATTGTGTTCCTGCAACCTACAACAGTTTCCAAGGATTAAACTATTGTTTCTTTTTTTCCTCTCTATTTCTTCCTTCTTTTCTTTCTTGCTTTTCCTCTTGCTTCCCCTGTGGCTTATCCTGTGATGGCCTATCCTGGGTCTTCTTACCACTGCCTTTCTCTCTTGCCTCCACGTGTTTCCTTTCTTCAATTTTGTGCCATACTCAATTAATGATTGCAAAAGAAAATAGGGGATGTTTAACTTCTATTTTGGAGGTAAATCCATCCTATGTCTGAATTCACTCAGCAACTAGAAATGATAGCTGTAGACAATACTAAACCGCCCCTCACAGGTAATGTATTTCATGATCTGAAGGCTGACCTTGCTCCAAAAGGATGTAAGCTGGTTGGTCTGGTTTAGTGAGAGTGCCCTGTTTCAATGCTCTGAGCAGAAAGAGACTGTTGTTTTATGTCTTCCTCTTTTGATCCTTAGGACAAGATTTCTCAGGTGTTTGTATTTCAACTTTGCACCAATTCCTCGGTTATAATGCTTTTGCTGCCCAAACCTGACTGTCAAAAGGGAATTAGGCTCCCACAGACAGAGTGCAGAGCTTAATTTTCATCCTCAACATGCATAAAATCACATAAAATTCACATTCTTCATGCACAGGTTTACCCTCATAGTGGTTTATCGCTTCTAGCAGAGGAATTTCTTAATAGGAACTGTGGACGAGAATTTGACGCAGAACCAATTGAAAAATTCCATGTAACACACAGGAAAACTACTATTTTGGATTCACAGGCAGACTTGTTTCATATTTTCTTATTCAAAATAGTTTAGTTCACCACCTTTCGAATGTATCATGCATGGAAGAGGCATGTTCGAGCCTACCTCTCTTCGAAACTCCAATTTGTCGAAGAAAAATCTAGGCTTTTCTGCTCTGGAAGGCTGTTTTCTGTGTTTCCTGTAGAAACTTCCTGTAGAAATGCCTGTAGAATCCCCATGCGGGAATTTTTTAAGAAACGACAGAAATATCGAGAAACCAGGCATAAATCTTGTAGAGGACCACTGGTTAACTGATCTGGACGTGGTGGACGTGTGCTCCAGTTGTGACCGCAGTTGATCAGAGGGTGGTGAGAATTTCAGCCGAGCATCATTTAATTTCAGCGTGATTTACATGAGAGAGTGAAGTGGCCAAGTGTATGTGGCCACATGCAACTGGAAGTGTTGTTCTTGAATTGTGTGTTTTCCCCTTGTAATCACTGCCGTGAATTGAATTGAGGTTTAAATGGCCAACACTCCCGGTTGCTTTAATTTTCACGTATGTCAGTTGTCCATGTGTACTGCGTGACTTCCAGCTGAGTGCTAGAGAAGGCAATCGACTTAACCTTGCTATATTCGTGGCTTAATTCCACCATTCCATTCATTCATGCAGTTTTTAAATTAGATTTGTGCAATAGAAGAACGAGTTTCAGTCACGTACCTGAAGTCAAATGACTGCTGTGAGGTGTTGTGGCTAGTCATTGCGGCATGCACTGGTTTCTTTGGTTGCATGATGGCTTGGCTGATGATTTTTGGTTGTTTTCCTTGTGCATAGGTCCTCTGGCCAGATGCATGTTGTAGAAGTTCATTTCCACGCTCAGATCTGCACCTTCAAGTTGCTGCTGCTGAATTTTCACTGGACCAGAATGTGTTTTCACCATTGCTTCCAAACGGTAAACCGGATTGATCTGAAACTTTCTGAGCGTGTTCCTATAATCATGATGCACCTCCCATAACAAAATCGTGATCAATGGATGCACAGATTTTGAGAAAAATGGAAAATGGCTGAAGATTTCAGAGATCAATTTCTTGAAAGCCGTGCATCGGAATCGGCTGAAACTGCTTGGGTAGGCTACTATCACCCATGTGCATCTCCCCATGAAACAGGTTTTGAAATAGATGCACAGATATGGAGAAAATGCAAAAAATGGCCGAAGGAGATGGAGGCTAATTTCTCAAAAACCGTGCACCGGAATTGGCTGAAACTGCTCAGGCATGTTACCATCACTCTTGTACAATTCCCCATAAAATGGTTTTTCAAATGGATGCATGGTTTTCAAGTTAGGGCAAAAACAAATTCTGTTCTAGGTATTTTTGCTTCAAGGCATTTTGCAGTTTTGTTGCATGGTAAGAAAAGTGAACTTGGGCTATGATGCAGGTATGGAGATGATGGAGGAGGAGTTTGAAGATTGCAGGAGGACTTCTGAACCCTTAAGGAAGCTACCATGTTCACCAAACTGCCTTTTTGAAATCCATTTCTAGCTTCCTACAATTTCTAGAGGAACTTCCTGTAGAAGCACAATGAGGTGGAAAAATGATGGAGAAAGGTGAGGGATGGACATAGAGGTGCTTGCATGCCTAACCAAAATATTGCCACCATCAAATTCCCTTTTAAGATTGAATTTGGTTCATCCAAAGGTTCTACAGGAAGTTTCCTATAGAAATACAGAACTTCCTGTAGAAATGCCTGTAGCTTCCTATAGAAATCCCAGACCTTCCTCTGCCTTTGTTTTCAACGATCCTCTTGACCTGTAATGTCTTTCTTGCAACCTGCAATTATTCAATGGAAATTAGATTTATTTTTTCTCTTTTTTTTTCTCTTTCTCTTTTTTTTTTGAAAACAACTAGGGCACCTCATGGAGGTTTTCACCCTAATTGTCTGCCCTAGGCGCCTCCAAGGGAGGTTTTCACCCAAGGATATTTTTATTTTCTCCTTTTTTTTCAACCCATTGACCGCCTTATGGAGGTTTTCAATCAATGAGCCAATCTAAGGCGCCTCCGAGGAGGTTTTCAACCTTAGATTTTTCCTGTTATTCATTCTTTCATTTTTTTCTCTTTTTTTTTTTTTTTTTTTTTTTTTTTTTTTTTTTCTACCCTACCCTACTTGAAAAACAAAATCTTTCTCAAGTATAATAATACTTCCAATGGAGCCATGTGCACATCGAGATTAGAGACAAAATGATGTGGAGGCTCAAAATGCATGCTTTGACAGCTATCCAGATTTCAAAGAACAAATGATTTGACTTTGAAGGGATGAAACATAGTTGAGGAAGAGAGTACTGTTGCAACTTAGTGACTGTCTGAAACCATATCTCAATGTAGCTCTGATATCCTTGGTCCTTTTGCTGATCTGGATCATGTTCCATGTCACCTTCTACCATGACTTTCTCATCTTCATCTTTTTGCTGATCTTTCTCTTGAATACATGGAGGATTTGATGGTAACCATGAGGGAGCACTCTCAAACTCTGATTTTGATGTCTTCTCTTCATAAAGTGCAGCCCATGGTTCTTTGCTATCCTCTTTTGAATCTTCTTTTACTGGATGTGGTCCTTCAATGCTTTCAAGATAATCTCTTTTTTTCAATACTCTTCCTGAGCTATGGTGAAGATCATTGAGCTCAAGAGGAGTCATTTGGACATTTTGTGCCTCAGCTTTGCAATTGGGTTGAGCTACTCCATTGTATGGTTTTGGAAATGGTGGTATGGGTAGTTGAGTGGAGGTGTATATTTGATATGGATGTAGATGGGGTTGTGGTTGGGCAGGCATTTGGAGTTGCCTTGGTGGAGCAGGAGGCGAGGTTTATGGATGAGCAAGTGGTGGAGGGAAATGAGCGAGAGGAGTGTTGTAATGGGGCCTCCACCCCTGATGAGGTGTATTCCATTGAGGCTGTGGCTGAGCATTAGAGTGAAATGAATGAGTAGCTGGTTGGGCATAATATGGATCTGTGAAGGAACAAGGAGGAGGTGTGAACCAGGAAGGATGAGCAGGAGGACCCCAAGAAGGCATGAAAGTGGCTTGATATGGGTCATAATAGGTCTCAGATGTCCCTTGCAGTTCCTGCTGGTAAGGTATGGGTCCATGTGACCTCCTTTGGTTCATGCAATAGAGTGGTTTAGTGACTTCTTTAGCCCTTTGATATGCAACTTTGATTCCAGGCAAGGAAGGGCACTGATCTGTAGGATGGTATTCTTCACAGGCAAAACACACTTCTATGGAGTAGAATGGACATTTGTTCCTAGGTTGCTTTCTAGTGCACCTGGGACAAAAGATGACCAAAGCCCTCTTGGCTTCCTCTTGCTTCTTTTGGATCTGTAAGGTATCCAGTTGCATGGAAAGAAATTGCCTCATATCACTCGTGAAATCTTCCATTTGATTTTCAAATTCATTTTTGGATAAGGTACTGCTCCAAACATTTCTGCTTGTAGCCATTTGCTCCAGATGATTGTTTCCTTCTTCTTCTCCCCTAGAGGTTCTTCAAATATGTCTTGTTGTCCACCTAAGGGTTCTTTAATCAAAGCCATCGAAGAAGAGAGAAGGTTGGCTGTGTGAAGCAGTGGGGGTGTTGGGCAATCATTTTTCTAACTTATCTCTACTCCTACAAGGCATCAAAGAAAATCGTTTTGGTTGATTTTTGTATTTTTCTTCTTGTACTTGCAAAACTAAAATAGATTGAACTGCAACTAACTATCTTACTGAAATGAAAATGCGGAATTGAAATGAAAGCAGGAAAGGACTAATCTATTTTGCTCAAATGAAATTGTAGGAATGAAATGTTAAGTTACGCTTGCAAAATGGAAATTGCAAAAACGAAATGGTAATCTATGCTTGTAGAATTGAAATTGCGGAATTGAAATGCTAATCTATGAAAGCAATAAATGTCTACTCTACTTTTGCGGAAATGAAATTGCAAAATGGAAATGAAATAAACTACTTAGCAGAAGATTGTAGTAGAAAATAGAAGAATAGCAGCAATCACCAATACTCTGACGCTTCCCCGGCAACGGCGCCAAAAAGATGGTGGGCTCCAGTATTGCAACAATAATGCTACAACTCCTGGGGCTCCCTTCTTTAATTTTATCAACCCGGTAGTTCGTAACAAACTTGGAAGCGACGGTGATGTATGCACAAGTACTAGCTCTTGCTGCAGCTGTCACTTGGTCAGCTGGCACAAGTCTACTAGGGGCTTAAGCCAAATTCTATGAGCTCTAAGAAGAAGCATTTTAACTGATGGACGAAAGCTAACTCAAAGGAAGCTAATCTACATGCAAAAAGAAACTGAAAGCCAAAAAGAAACGCAAACCCTAGCAAACCCTAATTCTACCAGCTAGTCTTACTGATGCAAAAATGAGAATGAAAACTACTGAAAGAGATGCCATTACTTCTATTAAGGTAAAATGCATGTGTCTAAGTTATCACTATCTGAAGAAAACATCTTTTTGTATTTTTGAATAAGTTGTCAGAATTATCATGCATGTGCTCTTAACTAGCTTTTGACTGTGCAGAGGTGGATTGGCGAGAGGAAATGCTTGCAAAAGGTTGGGAAGGTTCAAGGAGGGTCTAAGGAGTCCCTAACACTCTTCCCCAAAGTCTCACAAGGTTTGGCTATCAGGAAAACTCACTTGTGAGCTTCTACAAGAAGTCTGCAGGGGTTCTACAGGAAACTTCAGGATTTCTATAGGAAACTTTAGAATTTCTACAGGAAACTTGGAAGTCGTTTTTTAGGAGGTGGATGAGTGAGGGAAGGTGCATGGATGGATCTGGAGGTAGGATAGGGGTCTAAAGCGGCCTAAGGACTGGTGGATGGAGTGGTGAGGAGGTGTAGAAGGTTGACTTGGCTTGAAGAAGGCTAAGGCAATAATTGCACAAAACTAGTGAGCAAATGTGGCAGACGTGAGGTAAGGATTCTAAGTAGAGGGTGGAGTGGATGGCGCTGATGGAGAACAAGCAAATGAAGGAGTGGTACAGGTGCTCTGCACGTCATTTTTCCAATCTGAACCAACAAAGACTTGTAAATTTAAAGACCTAGTTACGTTGACCTAATATGCTAGCTGCCAATAAAGAGAATGAACAGAAGTGTGACCTACAATGAAACCATGTATCTTAACTCATGCAACTAAGAAAATGAAAGTCTGAACTTGTAACCAACTTTTACACATGAAAATCAAACACTAGTGGTTGCATGGCAAAGCAAAATCAGTGTTTTTGTGGGCAGCAAAGTCATCCTAGTCACAGCTCCTGATCCCACTAAGGGAGAGGTGAAACCACAGATGTTTGTTGGCCCTTTTCTTGAAGCTTTTTCTGTTATCAACCTATCAACTAAATTTGAGCATGAAAAACTATTTTACTCATCAAAAACAACCTAAATAACAAAACAAGATTTAGATATAAATAACAGATTTTATTCTAAGAATGCAACAAAGACACATGAAAGTAAACAAAGGAGATACTGGGCGGTTGAGATGGGCCCAACCCCAAGAACTACAGCCTCCTAAGAGAGATTTAGAGCTGGTGCAAAGCTAGATTCATCTTTATTGATCAAAAGAAATGTTACATTCCAAAAACTATCCACAAGGAGAACTTGAAAATGTTCTGAAAGCAAAGCTAATCTGCTGCCTAAAAATAGAACTACAAAATGAATACAAAATGACTAACTATTGGCTAACCAAAATGACTAACTACTAGCTATCTACTGGCTAACCAAAATGAGGCCCTAAACCCTCTTATTTATACAAATTGAGGACCCCAACAGTCCTCCTAAACTTTAGGGACTTGGCTGCCAAAAACTTGTAGTTAACAACAATCCTACTTGACTTGCTTGGCTGCCCTTGTGCTAATTGATTTGGTTGCCCTTGAACTCCGAGCTGATGGTGGAGAATTCGAGGTAAGGGCTATAAATGAAGGGAACACCTTCCTAAAAATACTCTCCACGAATTTGGCTGCCAAGTGCTCATTTCAACCATTGACTTTGTCTCCAAATTGACCAAAAAGGCTACACAAAGAACACATTAGACTTGTTGGAATAATGACTAACCCAATTCACTCTATTAGCATAAATATAATAAAAAACATGCAATAAACTAATGAGAATGGTGGATTAAGTTGAATTAGGAGGTTGAATGAGCCCAAATAATCATCCATTTTTGGGGCTCATCACTGATCAGCAACACATGCCTTGCAAAGTTTGTTGGGAATGGGGAACAAGCCTCTCTCTCCTTGGTTACTTGGATAAGGATCTCCTCATTAAGGATATAGCCTTATGGGGATGAACAAGGCCTCTTGTAGCATGAGCTTAGCAATTCTCAGACTTTGGGACTTAGAATTTGGAGCTTGAAGAGTAGAATTACTAACTAGCTTGTCAAAGGCAAAAGGACAAGCTTATATAGAGAGAGGAGAAGGAGATAGGATCATCCAAAAGATTCATGGGATTGTCCTTATCATTAGGAAGCTTCCATGAGAGGTGGAGAACTACTTCCCTTCTATGGAGATTCGAAGCCCAACTGAACTAACTCAAACTAGAATTAGGTCATGAATAGGTTAGGAAGAACCTTCGCAAGTTGGTTTGTTAAACACTTTACCCAACTGGGTTGGTGTGAGTGTGACTCTGAGACAAAGCGCCAGCTACGCGCCCTCTTTGGAGGATTTCCCCCATTGGCACGAGTGATACACTGGAACAACGCCAATGGAAAAAGGGCTATTTTTATGGGTATTATGCAGAAGGTGTCTTCCAGGCATATGAAGTACATACTCAAGGGGATACAATGCAGGTGTTTTCAAGTTATATCACTTCTCACAGGTCCCGGAATAAGTCCTCCAATGTGCGGGAGAAGGGGTAACAGGGACGGTGACAAGTTACTATGTAACAAATGCCCCCTAAAGCATGAGGCTCGAGAGAGAGGGGTGAAATTCTTTACAAGAACATGGTCAACTGAAAACACTGCCGCCAGAGAACCTACATGAAGAAGTACAACGAATATCTCAAGTACATGATGTATGTGGTATGGGCGCAACCATCCATAGTAGAGTACATAAAAATCTGGATCCAAGGTATGGGCGCAACCATCCAGCAAGGATCGATGAATAGACTCAGGCATGGTCACAACCATCCAGTGAACGAGTCATGTAATGATCATAATAATCCACAAAATCACAACCTGGATCTCAACAGACAAAATCCAGGGTCTTGCGCTCCATCTCGACCCGAACAAAGTAGAAGTTCAAGCATGCGAATATGGGAGTCAAAGTCGAACATGTAGGAACATCGTCTGGTTACCATTCAATGATGAAAACTATTAACAGATGTGAGAGGTACCACCAATAATGACAATGGTCCTCAAGGTACTATAGGTACAATCTATGGCATGCGAATCAGTGAGCCGGCGTCGAACACCCGTAGAATCATTTGATCAGAGGCTAATGATGAAAACCTCGCGTCAAACACGAAGAACCTACCATTGAGGCATGTAGGCTCCAAGGCACCTGAAGGGAGTCTCTAGGTCAACTTCCCGGATGATGAGCTGAAGTCAATAGGAAGCGACCTTGATCGAAGGTGGGCGATAATGTTTCCCACATCATCGACACGAGACAGAGAAGGATAAGAAATTTTGTGTGAGGTATTAGAGGGAGGTTGAGTATTCTGCAGAGGTCAACTTCTCTTGAACATATGGGCGGCACGACAGTGGACGTGGCAGTATTTGACATCAAATGATCAAGGGTGATGGTGACAAGGCAATGAGAAGATGAGAGGTCAAATAGGATAACCCAAACCCATGGAGGCGAGTGCAAAAACAAGATGATATGTCCCCACCCAGACACGAATGCAGACAAGTGCTATGTTCAAGAGTGACATACTACTGACACGACGATAATTGTGGTTCCTTTTTCCCCACCATTTCTGGCGAGTACCCCGGTTATTTTTGGATGACAAGCTTGATAGGGATAGCATATGCTTGGGAGGCGTCATTTTGATGGAATCCATTGTCATTAAGTTTTAACGTGTATGAAAATGGAAGAACTCGACACCTTTTCATGTTTAGAGAGTCTGAAAAGACAATAGAAAAGTAAACTCCAGGGGTGTCCTTTTTCGTAAAGTTGTGTCTCTCGAGCCCGAAAAAGTATAAAACAATGCTTGAAAGAACCACCCGATCGTTGCGACCGAGGAGTACTTTTCATAAGTAGTGATTCCGATCTAAAAAAGAAATCGAAACCACGTCGCTTCGTAACTATTAACGAACCTAAAACGACAAGGGTCCGACAATATTTCATTTTTTTACACGGTCGGAAAAGGTTTTAAAGACGAACGTCTCTCATTTACATTTAACTAGTCGAGAGGACCAACTCGGCATTCTTTTCATGTTTAGAGAGTCAGAAAAGAGCAAAAAGATGAGTCCAAAGTAACTTTTTTCGTGTATTTACCGAGTCCGAAAAAAGTATAAAATACAACTCGTTTCATTGCCTAAGCCGCACAAACACCTATCGCTGCACAAGAAACTAGTGTAAAATCCATTTTTGACACAAATATACATTAAAATATTAATAAAATGACTTTTTTAACCTATTTGAGGGTCAAAAAGTTATAAAATGGGTAAAAATGGTAAAAACAAGAAATTACTTTTCACTTTTACCTTTTGAGAGCGACATTAGGGCTTTTGGTGTGCGATCTTCAAGCGACGATTGCGAAAAACCCAGTTGACCATTTGGAGTGCCGTCAGTGTGAGGTAAGAGGTCTCTTCCCCCACTCCATTTTCATCTGTTTCAAATGTGTTTTAAATTGTTTTTTCATCCTTTATGGGAGGGATTTAAAAAATGAGGGTTGTGCCCATGGTCACGGGTTTCAGGCATGGACCCGCGCTAATGGGGCAACTTTTCCTAAAGGCACGCACCCATGGGCGCGACTGTTTTAGAAACAGTCGCGCCAACGACCGCACGGGTTTTTTGCTCAATTTTTAACAAATTCAAAACAATTTCACTGCATTTTTAGGTTACACAAGGGTCTAATTTAATGTTTTGGGCTTGTGATTGTAGGGAAATACGTGAAAATGGTAATTGTATGGAAGGAACGAGAACATGACCAATTGGACACACGGGCCTTAGCGGATGAGGACTGCATCGAAGCTCTCAGAGCTTGTGGGCTCAAGAAATATTTCCTGCTGTCCTATTTACGAGCTCAGCTAGAGCTCTTGCAGTATCTGATCAACTTATGGGATGTACAGGAATAGCTGTTCTGGATACGGGACCAAGTGTTGGAGTTAGATGTATCTGATGTGTACTTCCTTACTGGATTGTCACGATGAGGGCCGATGCCCCGATTGACTGGTAGCAGGCCATTTGGAGAGAAGATGGAAGAGGTGAAGGCTCGAGTTTGCCCAGGGGCAAGATATGGGTCGGGCAGCTCGAAAGTGGATATCCCCACTGTCTAGGACCTGACACTTATAGCATTGCTATTCACCATCATATGAGCTACGGGGTTACAGGCACCCCACGAAGCTACGAAGAATCACTTGATCTTGGCGACAGAGTGGCTTAGCCCGACAGTCTTCAATTGGGCGTCAGCTGTGACAACCAATATGAAGAGGCAGCTGACAAAGGCCAAGCGTGCAAGCTGCAACAGTTCGGGTACAACTCCATCTTGGTGACGTTCTTCTTGGAATGCGTGCCAAGCTTCCAAGGCCAAGGGACCTTTGTTCCTGACCTGACACCTCGAGAGTCGAGGATGGCTCGATGGGTGGCACTGATGCCAAGGGGTGGTGGCGGTCAGCAGATGTCGTCCAGACCTAAGTTTTTCTGGTAGCTTTGCCACCAACTGATTATAGTGGAGGACTGGACGTATACGGGGACAGACTTCATCGGAGACCCTGACCTCCCTCTGCCGAAGGGAGAGGACTGGGACGAGGAGATTGGTATGATCTTGTTTTTTGATGTTGAGTTTTTATAATTTTTTTTGTTAATACATGCTTGTCCTAATGACCTTTACATACATATGCAGATGTTGGCCTGGAGCATCCAGCTGGCATGTCTCCCATTGCAAGGAGACACCAGGTAGCAGCAGCGGACCCTCAAGAGGAGGGTGGTGACAGAGGAGAGCTCATTTAGAACCTTGAAGCTATCACTCGAGGGATTCCAAATTACGCTCAGCTAACGGATGTCCCGCTAGCGTACCAGAGGCACATGGTGGGGGTGCCAACTCGCATCCACCGACTCCTGAGACATTTAGTGTGAGCGGTGACGTGCTACCATGAGCACCACCAGGACTAGATATCTAGGCTTTCTTTTCTATACATATTTTTTGAGAGACATGTTGTCTCCGCAAACATGTATTATTTTTTGATGATGCACGCAGTGCAAACATTTGGACACACACACACACACACACATATATATATATATACATATGTTTTATGGTTTATTGTGCTTTATGCTTCTTATGTTATGTTGAATTACATGTTATGCAAATGCCTGTCCAACACATAATTAGCTAATGCATCGGTTAACGTATTAAGTCGTCTTGGAATATGTTGATAAGTAATAAAATCAAAATATCTTTATAAAAACTTAACACATAAATACAACCTTAAAATCCGATGATCTCTGATGGAATAACGCCCGTTGAGTTGGTGGACGACAAGCTGAGAGTCCAAGTTCACAACCAATGTTCGAATGCCGAGGTTAATCACCTCAGCTAATAATTCAATCACAGCACTATATTCAGCGACATTGTTCGTTGTACAACCTAGACAAACCCCTTGAATGTCTACTAACTCACCATGAGGATCGTAGATCACCCATGCCGCAGATGACAAGTTGCATGTACTGCGGGAGGCACCATCAGTGAAACCAACGTAAGGCGACCCGGACATCTGTCCAAGAAGCAAAAAGACACAATAAGCGGCAATCACGCCGACACACCAAGACAAAAACATGAAAACATGCACACACAACACACTTGCTGAAAGCGCATGTATATACAAAAAAGAGAGAGTGTCTGGACTCATGCATAGTATTTTTTCAAATAAAGCCCATTTCGGGGCTTATCCAGGGGATTCCCTTCGTAATCAATAAGCTTGTAGGCCCCTTTTTGCAAAACTCTTTTCACAATGTAGGGCCCGTGCCACATAGGCTCGAATTTTCCTGCCCCCAGCTTATCGTTAGCTTGATCATAGAGTGGTACTAAGTCTCCCTCGATGAAAGAGCGGGGATGAACAGTATGGTCGAAGTGAGTTTTCACTCACTTCTTCTGTGCTTCAATAGCTAAGGAGGCTAGACAACGAGTCTCGTCCAGTCGCTCTAAGTAAAGAAGGCGCTCTTCTACTGGAGTAGTATCAGGGAGCAATTCGACGGCTATCTTTAATGAAGGAATCTCACACTCAATAGGAAGGGTGGCCTCCAGTCCGTAAACTAACTGAAAGGGAGTGAAACTGGTGGCGTCCTTCATGGAGGTGCGGTAGGCCCACAAAGTAGAGAACAACATCAAATGCCAATTGGACTTATGCATGCCAACAGTTCATTGAAGCATCGTGACCAAAACCTTGTTCACAGCTTCCACTTGACCGTTTGCCTGAGGATAGTATGGGGTTGAACTATCATGCCGTAGGCACAACTGGGTTGTTAGCTCGGTCATCATGTGATTACGAAAATGCTTTCCGTGATCAGTGACGATGGTTTGGGGTACTCCGAATCATGAAATAACATGGTTGAACAAAAACTGCGTCGCGGTGTGACCGTCTTCAGACAATGTAGGCATTGCCTCAGCCCATTTCGTGAAATAATCAACAACAATGATGATGTACCCATGCCCCCCGGTTGAGCGAGGGTTACAGGTCATATAATTGATGCCCCATTTGGCAAAAGGACCGACGGTTACAACGGGGTGCAGCGGAGCAGGGGGTGCGCATCTTCCGTTGGTAAATTTGGCACTCATGACATGAACGGACGGCAAGAATGCAATCCTTGAAAATGGAGGGCCAAAAGTAGCCAGCACGGAGGATTTTTTGTGCAGTGGCATATCCAGACATGTGACCGCCATAAGCACCAGAGTGGTAGTCATTTAAAACTCTCTCTGCTTCTTCAAAAGTCAAGCATCGACGAAGAATAGAATCAACGCCGAGACGGTACAGTGTGTCCCCAATAATGCGATATGGTTGGGCTTGATGTCGGATCCGTCGGTGAGCATCCTTAGATGTCTCAGGACGGAAGGAGGATGTCTGCAAGTAGACAATAATATCCCCGTACCAGGGATCGAGGGTGCTGATGAGGAAGAGAGTTTCATTCGGAATGGAATCCTCTAACTAAGAGGAGGCAACAGTAGATGGCAAAGAATACAAAAGTTTAGCGAAGATAAGCGATTTATTAGAATTGGCAGCAATATATTCCAAATCAAACTCTTGGAGGATGACTATCCACTTCGATTATTTGCCCCCCAGCAACTGACGTGACAAAATGTAGGTCATTGGGTTGCAATCAGAGATCACTGTCGTGGTACGCAACAAGATGTAATGGCGGAAGCGTTGAACAACGCAAACAGCGGCTAGTGCCAACTTCTCGACATAAACATATCGAGATTCCGTGTCTAACAAATTGCGGCTAAGGTAATAAATAACATGTTCAGTGCCATCATCGTCATCCTAAACAAGAACCATGTCGATGGTGGTATCAACAGCGACCAGATACAACGTGTAATCGCGATGGTAATTTGGAGGCCGTAACAAAGGGGCGGAAACCAAAAGAGTTTTAAGATGTTCAAAAGACTCTTGAGCTATGGCATCCCATCGAAACGGGGTGTCACGCTTGAGTAACCGCGTGAAACCTTTTGCCACCTCGGCATAATTCGGGATGAATCATCGTAAAAAGTTTGCTTTACCCTGCAAGCTCTGCAGTTGCAACAAAGAAGCAGGGGGAGGAAGATTCAAAATGGCCTCGACTTTAAGGGGATCCAAGCAAATTCCCTCTCGGGAGACGATAAACCCGAGAAATCGGCCAAATTCCACGCAGAAGACACACTTATGTGGATTAAGTCGAATATGGTAGTGTCGACAGCGGAGAAAAATTTCGCGGAGATGTGACGGATGGTCTTGGCGTTTAGCTGAATGAGTGGGAAGGTCATCCAGATAAGGCTGCACAATGTGCCGAATATCATGAAAGGCGTAAGACATCGCACGTTGCAAAGTGGCGCCGGCATTCTTGAGACCGAAAGGGAGCTTTTTATAAGTGAAAGTACCCCACGGACAGATAAAGGCCGTCTTGTGTTGATCGGCTGGTGTGATATTAATCTGGTTGTATCCAGAGAAGCTGTCCATAAACGAATATCTCTCACTCTCAGCACACTCATCAATGAGCCAGTCAATGAAAGGTGTGGGGTAGTTATCTTTTGGGCAGGCTCGATTAATATCACGATACTCGACACAGACGCGAATAGTACCTTGTTTTTTATCCACAAGGACGATGTTAGAGACCCAATTTGTGAGTGGGATGGGGTAAATGAAACCAGCTTTAAGAAGCTTTTCGACTTCCGCTTTGATTGCTGCCGCCTTGCGGGGGTGCACAGGGCGTAAACGTTGACGAACAGGTTTAGCTCCTGGATATGTAGGTATCTCATGCACGACGATGCTTGGATCAATGTCGGGCATCTCTTCGTAAGACCATGCAAAGACGTCATGGAACTCGTGAAAAAGAGCTATATAGATTTGAATTTCCTTAGGAGTGCAAGTGACTCCTATGTAAATGTGCTCGACAATCCCTGGTTTGACAGAGATGTCGATAGGTTGAGTCTGCATAATGTTCCCCAAATTCCCTTCAAAAGACACTTGATATACCTAAATGGGTGTCTGAAGGGGTTGTGAAGGGAGACATGGAGCAAACTTCTCGAGACAAGCCAACGTTTCCCGAAGGGTAGGGAGAAACGAGGAATGGTGATGAAGATTGAACCACGAAGGTTCCTCAAGAGACATGGTCTCTATGATGGCTTCGTCGGAAGGAAATATTTCCTTTAATGGATCCGAGGAGGCACATTCTCCAAGCTAAGGGGAATAGTCGTATGAGTCAAGAGCTCCGCTTAAAGAAGTGGATTTAGCAGGAGGAGCCGATATAGCAACAATTTCGATGTAGTTGAGCTTGGTAGGACTCAACGGCATCTCCTCACCCCATGATTCTATCTGGTCAATGTGGGGGAGGACCCAAGGATCAGAATGAACTGAAATCGTACTGATCGAGGCGAGGTTTGGAGGTGGGAGTGAAAAGACACCCATAAGGGTGGGATCTTTGAAGAGCCCGGCTTCCACACTCTCAAAGGGGATGGAGGTATGCTCTACGAAAGGCACATTGCCTTAAGAAGAAGAAGCGAAGAAGGAGATCTGGTCTACCATGACAATTTTCCCCTAGTGAGGGAAACGAATGACATGGAAGAGGGATGAAGCCACGACATGCATGGCATATGTCCAGCTCCGGCCCAGAAGGAGGTTGTAAGTAAGATTTGCATCGATGACCTCAACTTCCACTTCAACAGTTTTCCCTTCCAAAGTAATCGGCAATTGTTGAAGGATACCATAGGGGCGAGATTCTCTCCCATCAAAGGCTTCCAGCGTCGTGGGAGACTGGCTCAAATTCGGAGACCCAATCGCTTTCCAACAAGCAACAGACATGATGCATGTTGACGTGCCTTCATCAATAACTGTACGATGAATCGTTTTCGAATTGATGATGACTTGTATGAGGAAGGCGATCTGATGAGGTAGCCTAGGGACATGGCTCTCGAGATCAAAGGTGATCAAATCCGAATATGCCGGTTCGATGCCACCGATGGCTGATAGCAGGGACTTCCTCTGAGGGGGGCAGCTCTGGAGAACTTCTAAAGCGGACATAGCCGACGGAGCCTGTGCTAAGTCCTCAACTATGCTATAGTGCTGGGCAGCACAAGCATTTGGGTTGTAAGATGATCTCCGGAGTACTCCTTTGGAAGGGGGTCGAATGGGCATCTCAGTACTAGGTCTCTCGATGTGGAGCGGACCAGAACTGGACGGAGGAGCGCTTGAGGGGACCTCAGGCTCCTTCCCGGCGGATGACGGATACTCCTTTGTTCGAGTCGTTACATGAACGGGAATGGTTCTAGCCATGAACACTTGGGAACCGAAGGGAGAAGAAGACGAAGATGGATCGACCACCATTTGAGTCTGTTGAGAGGGAAAGGTTCTTTCAGAAACGCAGGAATCCCAGGAGCACCTTTCAATAAACGACTAACCTCGGACCACCTTGGGCATTCTTTGGTATAATGATCCTCGTCGCAGATAAGACAAGGATATTTTGGTTTACACTTGGCTCCTTCCTCGGGTGGAGGTTTGGAGGATTCCTGTTTAGGTTGCTCATATTTATTCTTCGCTTTCCCCTTTTTCTTTCCTTTCGAGGCCTTGTCCGCCGTGGTGGACTGTACGGCATTGACCTCGGAAGTACTTCCAGAATTAGAATCGCCCTGAGAAGTGTTTTCGTTTGAAGCATTTGATTTTTGCTTCCCAGGGTACGAGGATGATTTTTTCGACGACAGATTTACAGAGCCAATAACTCCATCAACAGATGGCTTTGGTGGAGCTTTGGATGTACCGGGTCTCGGGGCGTAAGGCAAATAATCATATAAAGTACCTAATTGAGAATAAACTAAGTTGAGGTACTGAGCACGTGCGATAGCTTGCTCTTCAGTCACACAGGCTCCCATAGCAATGTCCCGTGCACTCTTAGGGACAAAGGAGGTCGTGAACCAATTGGTTAGGAGTTGATCAGGAATCTAGAACTTGATCAACCGACGACGCCATCTCCATTCATGTATATGATCAGAGATGTGCGTAGCCGTGTCCTGTTTGAGAGACGTAAGGAGATGCGTTCCCGTCTCATACCGAATGGGTAACTGAAAATGAGTGAGGAATGCCATTGCCAATGAATTGAAATCTTGAAAAGACGCACGGGTCAACTCAATGTACCATTTAGCAGCCGAACCGGTGAGAGTCCTTTGGAACAGGCGGAGTCGGATTGAATCGTCAAGCCATGAATTCGATGAACACCAAAGGTGATAAGTCATCACATGGGCTTGAGGATCCTCTCCACCTTTGCCGTCAAATTTGGGACAATCGTCGGGTATCTTGGTTGGAACCGGTGGCCAGTATGGATTATGCAAGATAGAATCATTGGTTAATTTAGATACATATGGCAGTTCCAACGTTGCTAAGAATGGTAGCTGAGGGTTGAAGGACATCTGCAGTTGTGGATATGAGGTAGGGCCAAAGTTCCAACCAGTTGCTGGTTGCCCCCACTGACTCTGTCCGGACGTACCAGGTCCAGAAGGACCCTGTCCATAGGGACTCTGTCCATAAGGGTTATATCCATAACCGTTTTGTTGACTCTGGATCTACCCCCCAGCGCCCCATTGGTTATCAAACTGAACTGCAGGAGCAACATATTGTTGCTGGTAATTTTGATAAGGAGCGACCTGCATCTATTGATAACTTTGATACAGGGAAAACTGGGCTTGCCCCGGGGATTGCTGGTATCCATACGATTGTTGGGCTCCATATTGAGCCTGGGGACCAGGCTGCGCTTGGTAAGAAGGTTAGGATTGAAACCCACCTTGCATCTGGAGACTAGATTGAGTCTGGGGTTGAAAACCGGGTTGAGCTTGTGAAGCAACGACCATCTACATGCCCGGTTGAGCAGGCCCAAAAAGATGTCCTTGGGAAGACTGAGGTTGGGCCATCTGGCTGGAAGGTTGCCCTGGTTGGGTTTGGGATGGACCTACTTGCCCAGAAGGTTGAGCTTGCTAGGTGTTAGGTTCTCCTTGTGCAACCGAGGGTTGTCCTTGCGGACCAGACGGCTGAGCGAACTGAACGGTTGGTTGACCTTGCGGTTGACCAACCTGTCCAGATGGCTGACCAGGCTGAGCAGTGGGTTGGCCTTGCTGCATGTAAGGCTGACCCCCTGCCCAGAAGGGTACCCTTGCTGGATTTCGGGTTGTCCTTGTTGCGCGTAAGGTTGTCCTGGATTCCCGTAGGGTTGACCCGAAGGGTATCCCTGCTGGACTCCAGGTTGTCCTTGTTGAGCATAAGGTTGTCCCGGGTTTTTAGAGGGTTGCCCAAGATAGGTGAAAGACAAACCACCATAGGCCGAAGGTTGTCCCCGGGAGGGCTGTCCTTGTGGGCCTCCAGGTTGCCCTGGATAGGTTTGGCCATAATACTGCTGCCCATAATTAGGCTGCGTGTAGGATGGCTGACCTTGATACTATGGTCCTTGGTACGACTGCCCTTGATCCGGATGGATTTGGCCACCACCATAGCCAGTGGTATCCGAAGCAACATTCAATGGAACTAAAACCTCAACGGCAGGCTCAACTGGCAAGGAAGTATACAAATGATGACCTATAGGGTCATAATAAGGGCCTTGCGTGCCTGGATTCTGGACAGCATGCAAATATTGAGAATATGCCCCCCCTGCTGGAATGGCACCAGAAGAAGGTGGGGCACTAACTGCAGGATGAACAAGTCTGGCTGGATGTGCCGATTGACCACTATGTGTTGGACCGTGTGATGGACCGGCAACAGTAGTTATGATCAAAGACGCCGTAATGACACTAACAACCGGAGTTGAAGATGTGACACAAATGGTCGGATTGGTCGGAACTGACGTGACAACAATATTGTGAACTTGTGAAACAAAAGATCCTGTAGTGGGAATGATATGATCCCACATGGTACCAGAAGAGGAGTTCCTAGAGCCCATGGCATCCCTCAAAGCCCTATAGCGTGCAGGCACTGTAATACCGAGAGGGGTGACAGTGTAGGGCGTAGATATGACTGGGGATGTGGCCTGGATAGGATTCTCGATACTTGACACAACAGGTGTTTCACTCGCTACAGGAGATGTGTCCTCCATATCAAAGGAAGCCATCATGGCCGAAGCACCAGTAGGAGTAGAGGGAAAATCCTCTTCCTAAGGTTCCCAAACAGGGTTCCAAAACAGATCGTGAAGCTCATCTTCTGGGGCACGAGAGTTCAATGGTTGGACACTTGGAATAACAGGAAAAGTGTCTCCACAAACCGGTGTCTCGGGAGCAGCAAAAGAAGGAGACCCTTGGTCACTAGGGACGGAAGACGGGATCGATGGATCCGCCAGGATGATCAAATTCAAAAAATCCTAGACAAGCTAACAAGGAAAGACCCTACTCAAAACTAACGCAAACAAGATATAACAAGGTAAGTGTGATCGTGGTCAAATAAATTTTAAGACATTAGGACACAACTTGACCTTTTCATTTTTAATGAGTCGATAAAAGGGCAAAAAGATGACTCTAGTCACCTTCGAATATTTAGTGAGCCTGAAGTGACAAATGCTCAGGTGAGCCTTTTCTTTTAAGGAGTCCAAAAAGGATCAAAAAGTGACTACTCTGGAGAACTAGGCAAGGGGTTTACCAGACAATTCGTAAAACTGCATATACACCTTAGCAATCATATGAAAACCAAGGACTTTCTGTACGACAGTCAATCTTCCCGAATGCTGGGTTCGGTGCATTAGGGCTGTAAGGCGACAGACACGGCTTCCTGTGGATCAAGGATGATAACCTAGTGGAGTCTCCCCATATACTCGACGGTACGTGGGAGCACAAGTCCGTACTAGACCACAGCTGAGTCACAAAAGGAGGAATCACCCAACCTTGAGTGGAAACAATAGTGACTAGGTTTAACGACGCCGGAGCACGTCTCTAGCCTAGACCTCTAGAATATGAGCGTTATATTCCAATGCGTTTTTAGATTCATTCGATTTATTTTAAAGTTGATCTTGAGTTAGATTTCGGTTTTCAGGTCCTACCGTATGTAATCTCTCAAAATTCCCTAAATGCAATCTATATGCCAAAACATGTCATTTCATTCGATGAGCTAATTACGAGAGAGTTGAAGAGATTTCATGCAAACGAAACGATCACAAACAATGAAAGAGCTTCCCTAATGTAGCTAATGCAAATCAATAAACTTTTCTTTAAGATCACTAAATCACTAATCGAAATGAAAAGTTCCAATTTTCATTAACTAATTCAACGCAAAAGAGATTTTTCTTTTCGGTGATGGCAAAATGCACTAAACAACCTTGAGAAATATCACAAGAAAATTATATCCAATACAAGCATGTTCAGTTCCTCAAATCACAAATCAAACATCCAAAGAACCAAAAAGATCCCAAAGACAACAATGAGCCGTGTGATCTAGGCTCAAAGTGAGACAAAGCGGAATTCAAGCGAAGATAAAGCAAGTCACCCAAATAACACAACAAAATGATTCACAACTACCAAACAAGTGTAAGGGAGTAAACAAAAGAGTCGACTGGACCACAAAAAGATCAAAACACCTGAGGAAGGCTCGATCCATAAAGCCACTAGATGCCCTAGGGCTAGAAACGTGAAATTGATAGAAAAAATCAAACACCCAAAGGGTAACGATCAAAGCCAGTCAAATCACACTCCAACACACTCAATTAGTTTGAAAAAGTTACCTAGGACAAAACCCAAGCTCAAAAAGTTCATAGCCAAGCAAACTTCAAACGTTTACAGGCCTGGCGCGACTTCAGGCTGCAACAAGCGCTTTCAGGAATTGGCGCGGGTTGTAAATGTGCAACTTGCGCCAACTGGCGCGACTATCACGCTATAAACTAGCGCCAGCCGAGTTTGCTATGGAAAAATAAAAACAAAAGAGCCAAGGCCAAAACAACAATACCTAAGTACATCAAGAGGCAAGAAGCAACACAGGCATTCAACCCATAAAGCTAATCAAGAAGGAGAAACAAAGGAAATAACCAAGAAATAGGGCAAGTTCCAAGCCGTTCAGTTTGTAAACCAAACCGGAGATGGATTGAAGTAGCGTTGATCTACTTCACTAATGCAAAGAAATAGTGTTTCGAAGGCTATCTGGCTAGACTTCAGGCTCCATCTAAAGTTTACAAATCAAACAACAAGACAAAACAAGCAAACAAGGCAAAGAGCCAATTCCCCAGCGGAGTCGCCAAATTGTTGTGTAGGTAAATCCCCTCTACGGACAGAGGCGATCCCACTAGCCTAAATGGGGTCTAGCAACAATCAAACAACGCTAACACGCAGGGTCCTAATTGCAAAGTAAATACTGATGATGAGGGCCTACCTCGAATCCAACGCTAGTATTTGTAGAAGAGTCGTCGCTACTGTTCTTTCGCTTCAGCTGGTCACAATCCTCACGATCCTCGTGAACAGACACCTGCACATGCAAAGAACAACACAAATACAAGCATAAAATCCAAGAAATGCAACTATGTATCAGTCAGAAAGGATACAACTCAAACATCATTATAAAGACAATAAGAGTGGAACCATAATGATAGTCGTCTATTATTATTGATAAACAAAAGAGAATACAACCAAGTTCTGACGTCAAATCTCCTTTGGCTGTGATCAGCAACACATGCCTTGCAAATCTTGTAGGGGATGGGGAACAAGCCTCTCTCTCTCCTTGGTTACTTGGACAAAGATCTCCTCATTAAATATGTAGCCTTATGGGGATGAACAAGGCCTCTTGTAGCATGAGCTTAGCAATTCTCAGACTTTGGGACTTAGAATTTGGAGCTTGAAGAGTAGAATTACTAACTAGCTTGTCAAAGGCAAAAGGAAAAGCTTATATGGAGGGAGGAGAAGGAGATAAGATCATCCACAAGATTCATGGGATTGTCCTTATGATTAGGAAGCTTCCATGAGAGGTGGAGAACTACTTCCCTTCCATGGAGATTCGAAGCCCAACTGAACTAACTCAAATTGGAATCAGTTCATGAATAGGTTAGAAGGAACCTTCACAAGTTGGTTTGTTAAAAAATTTACCCAACTGGGTTGGCGCTAGTGCGAGTCTGAGACAGAGCGTCAGCTGGCGCGCCCTCTTTGGAGGATTTCCGCCATTGGCACGAGTGATACACTGAGGAACAGCACCAATGGAAAAAGGGCTATTTTTATGGGTATTTTGCAGAAGGTGTCTTCGGGGCATATGAAGTACATACTCAAGGGGATACAATGCAGGTGTTTTTCAGGTTATGTCACTTCTCACAGGTCCTGGAATAGGTCCTCCAATGTACAGGAGAAGGGGTAACAGGGACGGTGACAAAATATTGTGTAACACATACGATGCCACATAAGGTGCCAATTTTAGCTAAAATTTCATTCTATCATCATAAATGTATGTCGGCATGATCTTTATTTGTGGAGAGGCACTGTAGTAAATATTTGAGTTGCTAGTTTGTTATTTTGGTGTGATAATCCTCATTGATAATCATTTCTCTACCATTATCTATCAAAGTTACCATTACTTTGACTATCCTTCTATTAGCCAATTTTGCATTTCTCTCTGCCGAACAAACCTGTACCAAGACTTTTCCTAAATGATCCCTAAATTTCAGTGCATACTTAATGATTTGGTTTGGAAATTAGTGGAAACTTACAATTATGACCCAATCCCATCCTAACTGTAATAGTCCCACGTTAAAAGTTCATGTAATAAAGTTAATAAAGGAAAAAATAAGACCAATGTCATGGGATGCTTATTCCAAGCTGAATGTTGGGAAAAACATCCTAGTGGGTGTTCATATGGTTTATTATGGCTAAGGAAATTGACAAAGGCAATGGAAAAGGCAAAGAGGCATTAATTGGCATTTATTTATGAAAAAAATGGAAAATAGGAGAAAAGGAAGGTGAAAGAGCACAGGTTGCCTGTGAGGAGGAAATTAAAGGAAAATAACGAAAATTAAAGAAAATATAGGCCTCAATGATAAAAATGTTTCTGAGGATCAGTTCATAGCTTTTGTCAGTTTAACCTTTTGTCAATTTAGTTTTGCAGCTCTCTCTCTATTCTCTCTCTCTCATACTTTTGCACACTTAGAGAATTCTTAGAGCACTCTAACATTTGAGAAAGGAAGGCAAAAGAAGGACAAGGAAGTAAAAGGAAGCAAATATCAATCAAGGAAGAGTTGGATCAAGCAACTACAATAGGATTACTTGCAGGTATTGAGTTGCATGTATGATTTCCTTACTAGTTTTAGCATGCATGGCACATGCATGTGTTTATTTGGTTCTCTTGTTGTCATTGGCATGGGTTTTTCTAGGAGTGATGGTGGTTTCAACCTTGTCTTTCCATTTCCAGGTAGCCATGGTGTGATGGGGTTCTTTGATTTGGTTGAGCTTGATTTCCAGATGGTTTTGGAACTGGGTGAGGTGGTCTCAAAAAAATTCCCAAGGGCCTAGGAATCCCTTGACCGGTAATGGTGGGATCCACAGTAAAACTTGAGGGTGGAGACAGGAAAATTATTCAAGGTATCATTGAATAAATTAGGAGGCATCCACACTAGTTTAGGGCCTAATGATCCCTTGATTGGATTTTGCAATATTGCGGTAAAGCCTAGTAGTGTATGTTTCTTTTTTTTGGGCATAAGAATCCACTGATCAGTAATGGCAGGATTGCGGTAAGGCCTGGTTGTATAGGTGAGGGTTTCAGGCTTAGAAATACCTTGAATGGTAATGGAAAAATATGTAGTAAATCACGAGGAAGCCTGGTTGTTTTGTTGTGAGTCCCACATTCACGCTTGGAATATGGCACAAGGGTGATCAATTAAAAGAAATATATGGTTCAGCCCATTCTATGGTTGGGTGGTATGTGGAAGTCCCTGAGTTGGTTGGCTTTTGCATATGTTAATAAGAGTTATTTTCCTCTTGTATTTCATGAGTACTTATACTTGTTATTATGTAGTTTTGATGGTTGTTCTATCATTTTTATTATTCTCGTTTTATGATGGTTATAAGCATGGTTTTATGACATACTTTAGTTATGGCTCTCATCATGTTTTGATTAGTAAATGAATGGTTAATGAATGCATGGCCTAATAGATGTTATTGCAACTATTGTGAGAGGGAATCAAACCTTCTTGATGATTTTCAGATAAGTATGAGACCCCTATGTTCATATATGCATTTATAACCTATAGATTACATGTTCTCAATATGTTTTACGAAATGTATCTCATGGTTAGGCCCGATTAGGTCAAGTTCTTAAATAAGTTTTGCATTAATGGATTTTTCCTTATGTAATTCATCATTCTGGAAATTTCTATCAAGTTTTGGATAGAGGTATGGGTCGTAGCCCTAAAAAAGTGGCTCAGATATTGGGGTCACAGGCACAAAACTGAGTAAATTAGACTACAATCACTGGGAGGCAGGGTTATCCATGTGACTAGAGGCTTACATTCATTGCCTTTCCTTGTTATGCATGCGAATAACAACCTATATTAGTGAAAAATCAAGTTAACTAAGGGTTATAGCACCTGGAGTGGTTGGTTGGCTCCTAGGAGTCCTGTACCTCTTGAGGATGGTTAGTAAAGTTTTGGTTGGATGGTTCCACATCGTTAATTGTGCCTAGGAGGTTGAGTCATATCATAGTAACTCTTCATCACATATTCACCCCGATGGACCAGTGAACTTGGGTAAGTGTGGGAGGAGGGTGTTATAGAGTGGTACGAGAGCAGGTTGCATTCTCCTTAGGTTTTATTTGATACCACATAGTGGTATCAAAGCATGGTTAAACACTTGGACTAGATGGGCAGTATGTGTTTGTAATGAATGGATTTTAGTTGTATATGTATTTGTTATACATGTTAGTGTCTATATGTTTGTTATACGTGATTTTTATGGTTATGGTTGTTGTGCATGAGGTCATGGTATGCAGTTGGTGTAGTCATGCATGATGCCAATTTATTGATGTGATTATGATTATACATGTATCGTGCTAATCTGGTTGATCTTACAAATGAGAAATCCTCCCCTGAACTATACTAAGGTATGTTGGTTATCTTTATGCATGGTTTATCTGACATGATATACTTGTAGGAAGTAGAAGATCATAGATGACTACCAAAATGGTGGATTATAGTTCACAAGACTCTCCTTACAGATTAAATGAACATCATGGCATTGGGTACTCTCTTGAGATAGAAGACACTTTGAAAAGTTTGAAGGAAAAAATAAGAAGTTTCAAAGCAGATAATGACATTATCATTCAGTCACAAGAGAGACTTGTCAAGGCATAGGAGAAACAAGGAGAGGCACATGAAATTATCCTTCAGATTTTGTCAGACTTGTGGAGATAGGGACAACTTAGGATCAATCATGGACAGGAGGACAGGACTAATGGATCATATGGCAACATATGTCATGGTGGGAATATGTCAGATAGGAATGACACGACGAGAGATGGTAGATTCTTAGATACACCTGATAGGAAAGGAAATGGACATGGGTTATACTCTATTTATGGTTCATACAAGTATCATGGTCATCATCGCTATCATCCTCACAGGAGGATTGATAGGGGATATTTGTTGAATGAGTTCAAGAAAGCCAAGCCACCTACATTTGATGGAGAATTGAAGAAAATAAAATATACAGAGGCATGGTTGCTTGGGAAGAAGAATTTCTTCTAGTTGCATGATTACACCAAGAACATTAAGGCTAACATAACTATTTTTAGCCTCAAAGGGAAAGTGAAAATTTGGTGGGAAGATGTGAAGCGGGTCAGAGACATCAAGATAGAAGAGTTGAGTTGGCATGAGTTCAAAAGGATTTTCCGGAATTACTTGTCAGAGAGGTACTATGACAGTAAAGCTAAGGAGTTCTATGAACTAAAGATGGGATCAATGACAAATGGGGAGTACACAACTAAGTTCCTGAAGTTATTGAGGTATGTACCATATATTAAGGATGAGAAATCCAAAGTTCAGAGACTTTTCAATCCAAGAAAGCTTAACGCTGCGGAACAACGCTATGATCCTCCTACCTATTGCAACAACTAGACATAGCAAGAGAGATACATGGTTAATATACTTGATTAATCGTGCATGTTGCCTCTTTATTTTCTTTTGGGCATAGATAGGGTTGTGAGGAAAGTATTGCCCACTAGGAAGATGTCCCTCCTCCTCTTGTATTACCACTATATATGCTATTACTTATGTTACCATGGTGTTTCCTATTGTCCCTAACTAGAACCTCTTATCTGCACATTGAAGATGATGGTCATCTCTCGTTACTCTCTTTACTAGGCCTGAAATCCCTCTCCCGTTGGTCGATCCATGATTACGCACCATTTCCTTAACGGTCGAGCCATGCTTACGCACCCTCTCCTTAACAGTCATTCCATGCTTATGCACCCTCTCACGGTGGTCGAGCCATGCTTACGCATCCTCTCCCAGTGGTTGAGTGATTTCATTCATTTTACTTATTGGGTGTGGGGGCAGTGTTTGAGCCCTGCCGGGGACATCCTATCCTTTTAGTCAAGCATGCTAATGCACCCTCACCCCATATGAATGACTAAGCGACTCTGTCCCTTAATTAAGCCTTCACCTAAAAACCTATAAACCTACCTCTTATATGACACTATCTATTACAGACTGGTCTACGTTACTTTGTCCTTACTACAATCGGGTTTTAGCCCTAGCAAGCTTGGTAGGAAAACTACTCCCTTCATCCTACAACTTACTCTATAACATCAAATTCCTAGGATTAGTGATCCATATACTCATAGCCATCAAATTAACTGAAAACGACCAACCACAAAAGAAAAAGGACATTCCCTAGCTCCCCAAGCTACCACATGGAGTCAAATAGTCTAAGATGTGGGGTCAATGAGGGAAATTGTCTCCTAAACGTGTGCTGAAAGGGAATTTAATGGATCTGTAATAAAGGGTTATAGAACCGCGCCTTAGATTGGATCTTGAACTGGAGGATTTGGATCTATGTTTGGAGAATCTACCTCTTCTTCTACTGACTCTTTGACTTACTTACTTAGATGGCTAGTACTTGTGTTCGTACTAATGTATATGAGCAATGCTAGTCTCTTGCCTTTGATACTTAAAATACCGTTAACAATTTGGTGGATGATTTCATGAGTTTGGTGGATCATGAGAGTGGAATTTTGGTATGGGGATGTAATTTCGATGATTTGGTGATATGAAGGATGGCCAAATGATGAGATGTGGGACCTTAGCAACATGATGAGGGGCATATCCATTTCCATTCTTTGGAGATCATCCTGTGCTAGCCACTTATCCTACAGATCCATAGCTAGAAAAGACAAAGGTAGCAATAGAGATATATGCAGAGGTAGAGACAACGACATAGGTGGGAGCAGCATAGGCATAGGCATCACCACAAGCAGTTGCATTTTTCTAGAGTTTTCCCAGTTCCACTAACAGCAGCAAGTGCGATCGACTCTAATCCACATCTTATAGCGTAAACCATTTCAGATCCATAACTCGTATATGTAGTTTCATCCATAGAGGAAAACGTAAAGACATTTGAGACAACAGATTGAGACACAGCCCCAATTGATCCAACCAATGAACCAAAAGCAAATAGGCAAGCATTCATACCACTAAAATATACATTATTTTTATCTGATTACCATTAGTATTTAAGGATCAGATTAAGTATGATGAGCCTCAGTCACTGTAAGAAGTCATTGGGAAGTTGAAACACTGTTATGAGCAATCGAAGTGTAACACATAATCTCAGTAGGGTTGGAAAGGGAAAGACAAGAGTAAAGGTAAATGGCCACTGAAGAGAACAAGGTCCTAGGATGTAGGTTGGGTTTTTTATAGGTTGTTTGCGAGTTTGTAGGTTTGATTGTTTGTAGGTTTGGTTGTTTACAATTTTGTAGGTTTGGTTGTTTACATGTTACCGGTGTAGTTACAGGTTACAGTTTACAAGTCGGTGCAGTTGGCTACAGGTACTAAGAAGAGATTCCATCATTGGGTAAAAGCTTGTGCATTTGAGTTGAATGGTATGCCTACATCAGCGCATTTGAATGTACTTCCATTAGGATCATACAATATGCTTCTGGGTATAGATTGGTTATATCTTCACAAGACTAAGGTGGATTGTTATGAAAAGGCCATTGAGTGCTTGGATAACAATGGAGAACAGAGAATCTTGTAGGGTAAGAAGAAGGAAACATCAATCATGATGGTTATAATTGTGCAGGCAAAGCATAGTCACAAGAAAGGATGTGTGTTATTTGCAGTTCATATCTCTAATGATAAAGGTAAGGATGTTGAGGATGCAAAAGTCTTGAAGAGATATTTATTTTTATAGCAGTTTTAGAACGTGTTTCCAACAAATATTTTAGAGTTTCCACCTCACAGGGAAGTGGACTTTTCTATTGATTTGATACCAGGGGCATCACCAACATTAAAGGCACCTTACAGGATGAGCACTGTTACACTAAAATTTGTCACCATGACTATTTGCAGTTAGTATGGCTCCATCAACTGTCATACTATCCTCCTTGGCAAGTCTCATACCTCCGCTCTCCATGTCAAACTTCAAGAAAGAGAGAAAGTCTTTAAAAATCTATTTATCTGTGGGTACGCAGTTTCTCTCAACCTTACCTGTGTGTACGCAACCCAAGTTCACAATCCCTGCATACTTGTACGCTCTGTATGTAAAGGGGTGGGTGCGTACTCCTGTAAAGGTCAAAAGGCGCGAGTTTCATCTTTAAAAAGTTACTTGTGGTCATTTCTAGAACATTCTAGAAGCTTGTTCGACGTGTATTGAGCGCCTCTAGATGGTTCATGTATCCCTATGAAAGAGGAACTTATCCCATCA
Organism: Pinus taeda; assembly: GCA_000404065.3. NCBI lineage: Eukaryota > Viridiplantae > Streptophyta > Pinopsida > Pinales > Pinaceae > Pinus > Pinus taeda. The sequence goes on from APFE031052863.1 coordinate 33,073, forward strand.
AGAGGGGAGCTACCCCATCCAAAGAGGGGCTTATCCCATTGATGGTGGACCTGATTAACTTCCTCTAGAGCATTATAAATACAGGCATTGGGCCAGAGAAGGAGAGGTTGAAAGATGAATATTCCAAAGGGTAGATGTTGCTGGAATTAGGACTTCCTTGTAGAAGCTTGTGAGCAGAGATTCCCATCCTTTCTTGTTTCATTCGGAAGTGGGTGAGCTTATCAAAGTAAAGGAAAACCCTTGCTGGACCCTGGGAGGAACCTGCACAACACCAAGGCTCAGGTTGTAATGGTTTCTTTTTTTCCTATTAATACAAATAAGTCCATTCTTCTCAACAATTTGTTATTTATGAGTTGTTTCATATACTCCTTGGTCTGTATGTTAAATATTTTTTATTCTATGAGATATGCAGGTGCTATTTAATCGTTTGATTGTTAGTGAATGCAGGTTTCGGAGAGAAGGAGGAGCTCATCCGGATTGACGAGGTTGGACTACTACGACAGCGTTGGACTACAGGTAGGATCTAAACACTTGATTTCTTATATGGTAAATGCAT
>APFE031052863.1:61250-81760 GCA_000404065.3 Pinus taeda
CCACTCATGAGAATGAGAAGAAGAAGATACATTTAATGCATAACCAGATTGAGATGATTGACAACGACAAGCAGAAAGTGCCATTCCTGAAGATGAAGTTGAAGTTGAAGTAGAAGAATGCTCCACATGGATGTTATGTTTCTTCATTGCGGCTTCCAAGGCTTCCATCTTCTTAAAGCATTTAGATTCTAAGTGGCCATCTCGATTACAAAAGTTACAATGGCGATCAGTCTTCTTCCATTTGTTTTTATTGGTCTTATCATTGCTGAAATGATCTTTCATTTTGAGACTGAGTTTGCTTAGGACCCTTGTTTGGTTTAAGACCATTCTTTTTAGGATATAACTTCTTAAGATTCTTTAAATTTGGTTGCTGCTGGGCGGCTAACGCTTTCTTGGAAGAGTTTCCAAGATTAAGAAGACCAAGGTGTAAGAGTTTTTCTTGTTCTCTTATTAAAGAATCACAAAAAGAGTCAAAGGAAGGGGCCTTGTAGTCTTTTCCTTGACAAATGAAAGCTTCCCTTGTAGAATGGAAGGTGGAAACAAATACAGAGTAGCCTGGTCCCAACTTTGTAAGGATGGAATAAATAAGGTTGCTATCTTCTTTCTTAACCTTAACACCTTCCAAGAGATATCTAAGGGTCTTGAATTTGGACAAGAAATCTTCAATGCAAGAAAAATTATTAGGATCCAATGTAAGCAATTCATTTTCAAGTTGATGGGCTCTAATTTCATTTTTAATCCCAAAAACTTTAGTGATTTGTTTTAATGCTGCATCAGGAGTATCAAGATCTGCAATATGAAATCTAAGATCAGGAGAAATAGACATCCCTATCAAACCACGTGCTTGATCTTGTCTATTTTCCCATTTTGGGACCTTGTCTTCATCTGTTGGTTTCTTCTCTTGGCCCGTGGCTATTCTGTAGAGACCTTTACTTCTAAGTAAATCTTCCATGTATGATGCCCATTGGAAGTAGTTAGTGCTGTCAAGAATGACTTGGCATGGACTTTCCATTTTTAAAAAAAACTGAAGCTGAAGATGCTGAAAGTAAGTGTTCCAATGGATAGATCTCGAAAAATTAGGCTGTTTTAAAAAAAACGGCTCTGAAAAAAGGCTTCCGGATGAAGAAGTTATGTCTTTTTGAAAAAAAAAAAGTGTTGAAGTCGCCGGCAAAGTGCGCGAATGTGCGGGAATGAAAAAAAAACGCCCCACAAAATGGAGATTTGAACCCAAGACCTCTACTCTCTTAAAATAGCTTTGAACCAATTGATCTATACAAAAAATTTGAGAGAGAGAGAGAGAGAGAGAGAGCGGGGGGGGGCTTTGGGTTGCGTGCTTGCCTTGAGAAACCTTTTTTTCCCTACAAAACACAAAACACAAAACCCAACACGGACATGCAAGAAAAAATGAACCTTATGGCTCAAAGTTAGCTTTACCCAAAAAACTATATACTTAAAAAAAAATTAGCGTTTAGCCGGAAACTAAATATTTTTCTCAATGTTTCTGATTTTCCAAGATCACGCTAAGGTGCAGGGAAAAGAGCATACGCATGAGAGAAAAAAAAACTTCCTTTCTGTTTCTGATTTGCCTAGATCGCACAGAGTTGCAGGGCAAAGAGCATACGCAGAAATGAAAGGTATAGATCCGGTAATAAAAAAAGGCTAAATAAAAAGAAACCAAAATAACCAGAGAGAAAATAACAGTAAACTACAGATAAACATTGTATACCTCCAGATCTTAAAAATGACGCAGATAGGGCTACCAGAAACCTTTTCGCGTGAAACGAAAGGGGTTCCTCACTGGAACAGATGCTCCGAACACAACAGAGCAGTCCTCTCGGCCCGAAAGCAGTCAGAAACAGTAGATCTAGGAAACGACAGCCGCATGCAGTTCTACCGGCTTCAGATTTGGATCACCAACGGACGCGGCCCTCAAATAGCTCTGATACCATGTTGGAATTTACAGGGTAAGTTCCTCAGACAGAACACCAAAAGGACACCGCTCACAAACAGATCACAGATCAATATACCAGTATTTTGACGTGGTTAAAACCCTCAGAGAGGTAAACAGTCCACGGCCTGCGCCAACGTGGCTACTACAGGCAATTTATTAATAAAAGAATGAAAATTTACATAAGCTTCTCTCATGCACGGTTAACCTACAAATGACCCTCCATGCGCTTTAAATAGAATTCATGGACCAATCGGGTGTCAAGCCACGGATCAAGTGTCGGTAATACCGAGGAGAGAATGAACCGTCGGATCACTACATATCGTGACCGTCGGATTGTAAGTTACAAAATGTACAACGGTAAAGAAACACACTTTACCTAACTCTAACCTAACTCTATACTAGACCAAGTTGAACTTAACTATTCCTATGTGTCGGAATATCCTAACACTAATTTCATAGTTATAAGATTATATGGAACACAGTGAAAGAAGAGGACAAATAGGGGAGGTACGATGGGCAAGAGAGCGCTTCGATAGGGAAAGAGAATGAATTCCTCGGATAAGCACCTATTCATGCATCTGCTTTTTTATGCATCCACTTGAGGTTATGATCTATGATAGATAGATAAAGGAACCATTACACCCTATGTATTTCACTCAGATAGGTCCTTGACACTGAGTCAAATGAACAGTTCAATGTTGACATTTTGGAGGAGCAATTGCATGTAATAGCAAAAGGAGTAATGAAAACCAACCACGTGTCAAATTTGGATAGGTGCGAGGAGGATAAAAAATAGGTTCTCTCATTCGCTGGAGTGGACAATCTTTGGACATAGAAATCCCATAGAGAAAACACCTTCGACGTAATTAATATAAATAGTAAAATATAAAATATATTATTTTAAAAGTAAAATTAAATTAATTATTTATAATATGAGAAATGTCTCTAGTTTTCATTTTTTCAGAACATGTGGGTCGATCTATTGAGACTCTTTGAATTCTTGAGTTCAATTTTTTTTTTTTTAAATGTGCCCAATATAAAGCTTGGTCTGGTTGTCCAATGCACATTCTCATGATTTCAATTACATGTTTTGAAAATATTCTCAAATTTGGTGGGTAGTAATGACATAAATAATAAATTTATTTTTTAAAATATTTCAAAGGTTTACAATAAAATTAAATTCAATACACCAACACTCTTAAACCAAACCAACCCAAAGTTTAACGAAAACAATTGTTACCAAAGGAATTGAAGTGACAAATGCCTCTCTACTACCCATCATTTCTATATTTGAATTTTACTAGCACCCCATACAATGACCTACAATGACCTTATTTGAATTCTCCCTTCTAGGATTCGAGTAAATAATGAGTAATCAACTATGAGATCAATTTATGCAATTTCACCAATGGTTAAAATTAAAAGGCTAGAAATAACTGGTGAAATGGAGCTCTATTTGGTAGATATGGAGTATGCACTGTACTGTAGAAAAAATTAAGAGGAAAATCTAGATCCAGAATGCAAATGAGGAAAAATGGAATCTCACTTAGAAGAAACACATCTCAAAACCCGATTGAAATGTAATACCCTAACATTGAAAATTATTGGAAAAGTATTCCAAAATGGGACCATTTGAATCAAAGCATGAGGTGCTCTATAGTGATAAATTATTTGTTCAATAAAAGCTACAATTGTTGTTGAAAAAATTTGTAGATTTCTACAATAAAAACAATATAAATTATAAATAGGTTGTTTATAACCATATTATATGGCAGTGACCATTATATTGTTTCCTCACAAATTGAAATTGTGTTCAAACCTCAAAAGTTGAAAATGATCAAAATCAAATAAATATTTTACTGACCTGTTTTGATACCAGAGTTGCTTGCACATAAGACTCGTGAAATTTCGCCAATGGTTAATTTAGTTTTGAAATGGAGCTTTGTTTCATAGATCACTTCCTTACCCTACGATCATTTCAAAACTTTATTTTATACCAGTATAGATCCATCTTGACCATGAATCTAAAGAGCCTAGAGGAATCAAATCTCCTGAAGTGCAAATCCTTTTATAGTGCAAAAATTAAAAAAATTGCACCTCCACCATGATCCCATGTAGATCATTGCCCACCATAATTTAAGCAAGTAATTGCATAAAAAAATGAATAGGAAAAAAAAGTAAACAAGGGTAATGTGAAGTTTATTAAACTCTTATTATGTTAAATTTTTATATTAGTTTTTAACACTATATTAGCTTAAAATTATATTAAAGTATGTTTAGTGTCTATATATATATAATAATTAATTATTTTTTTACATAAAAAAGCATGTACTTGTTTTTTTTAATACATTCAATATTACTTTCAATTGTTTTCTCTTTACACATTGAAATATTTTATTGTGTTTCATACATATCAATTGAAATATGAAAATATAAATAATATCAACTTTCTTTGTTTTTTGTTTTAATTACTTTAAAAGAATTTTAAAAGTCCATATAAAATTATCTTATTTCATATCGACATGGAAATATTTTATTTATAATTGAGAGTTACAATAATACATTCAATATTACTTTCAATTGTTTCTTCTCTTTACACATTGAAGTATTTTATTGTGTTCCATATATATACATATATGTTTATGTTTTTTCGAAAGTTGATATTAAAATAAATTAGCTAACATGAATATTAAAATTGTTTATGCACGTATCATAAATATGAAAATATAAATAATATCAACTTTGATTGTTTTTTGTTTTAATTACTTTAGAAGAACTTTAAAAGTCCATATAAAATTATCTTATTTCATATGGACATGGAAATATTTTATTTATAATTGAGAGTGACAGTAATACTTCTATGATATCTCCTTTGTATTGAGTTGTAATATAATATTTTATTTTTAACATAGAGTGACAGTGAAATATTTCTATCATTCTCCTTTGTATTGGGTTGTATTAAGCAAGTAGAGTTAGAGTGAGACTACATTTTATAATAGTTTTAAGTAAAACTAACCAAATATGCATATTTTCTTTTATTTTGATCATCACTGACATTATTTTTAATTTAAAGGATATTTTATTTTTACTTTAAAAGGGACACATGTTAACTCCAAGTTGAACACGAAAAATGAGGATACAATACAAAAGAAGAATTAAAAAAAATGATGCTATATATAAATTTTCCTGTCATTTTCAAATTTAGATATCTGCTATATCAACCAACTTCAAGAATAAATATGCATATTTTCTTTTATTTTGATCATCACTGACATTATTTTTAATTTAAAGGATATTTTCTTTTTACTTTAAAAGGGACACGTGTTAACTCCACGTTGAACACGAAAAATGAGGATACAATACAAAAGAAGAATTAAATAAAATGATGCTATAAATAAATTTTCCTATCATTTTCAAATTTAGATATCCACTATATCAACCAACTTCAAGAATATATTTACAACTCTTATGGAAACTCCATTCTATTTGCAGGTCAGTAGAAGAAATTGTTGAATTTTGTAGCTATGGCCAGTATTCATAATGATCAATTTTCCTCCTTGGTGCATTTGTAACAATATATTTTTCTATGTATCATGTTCTTCATGCTCATTATTTGATCAAAAGAAAATATGAAATGCATATTCTTCATGACCTTTGCAAAAGAAGAATTTTGAATTTTGAATTTGTATTTTTCCCTCCACAAGGAACCAAGTCGCCTCCTCCAAATGCTCAAGTTGGCTTAGCCCCTTATGGCACCTATTCAACCTCATGATGTCTATATTAAAGAGACATTCGCCCTCCGTCTTGGTACACTTCACATTATTACACAAGAAGAAATATATCTCAACAATATAAGAAGGAATACAAGTCAAGGAGGTCGAAAACAAAAGTATAATAAGTGCTCTTTCTACCCTCACTCAAGCAAGTACAAGAGGCTGAGATTAGTGCAGGTTTTGCCGGTATATTTCTAAAGCAGAGTCTAAAATTTCTTGTGGTTCATCTATGGTCAAGGCAGAGGTCAATTGTTGGCACTTTGGAGTAGACCTATTTCAGATCTTGATCGAGATACTCAAGGATACTTTGTGGACAATTTTGTGAGGGTTGACTTGGTTTCTTGGTGAGAGGTTGAGCTTGTACTTCATGCTGGTCAATAATCTTTCATCTTGATTTTGATGGCCTTCTTGTTGGATTGATTCTATAAAAGAAGGATTGCTAGGCTTTTACCCCTTGTGGGTTTTCCTATGGTAATCTCTTGTGTTATTGTGTGGTTGTCTCTTTATGATCATTATGGAAATGTTCTTTTACTTTTGAGCTCCTTTGTGTAATTTCTTTATGATGGAAAAGATCATTGGAAAATGATTAAACAAATAAATATCATTTATAGCAATATGAGTCTCTATGTCCTTTTCCCTTCTTTCTATGACTCATTTGTTTGACTCTTTTGATACTCTCATCTCTTCTTTCTTTTGCTTCATATGTACTAATTTTTTTTAAGTTACAAAAATGCACTACATTTTAACACTCACATTTAGAACGAGACACTGCATATTCAGACAAGTCTAACTTTTAAAATACACATAGTCCAACACTTTCCCTTGCACTATTAATGTTAGCTTGTATAATGAACAACTTTTAATCACACCAAACTTGCTATGCTTCTTGAAATTTCCATCTTAAATTCAAATTTTGAGCTTCATCCTTGTATCAATTTTACCTTTACACTAGTTATTTATATCTTCAATGTCCTTATTTGTCTTCATTCTGTGTTGTCTCCCATCCTTGTATTTGTCTACTTTTTCAACATTTCTTTTTGGGTAGATAAGGAGTCATTTTTATCTTTTATTTAAGTTAAGTGGAGATACATGAAATTTCCATGTTAGTGGAGATACACGAAATTTGTAGTGGATATAAAAACACCCTTTATATTTAGGACATAAAATGATCCTTCTATATCTCCATGGAATCAACAATGGATATGAAGATAACCTTTGATATCTACCCTCAAGAATGGACATAAATATATCCCTTTTATATATACCTTTTCCATGGCTATGGAAACTCTCTCTCTCTCTCTCTCTCTCTCTCTTATCTCTCTATATATATATATATATATATATATATAGTAGTCTATAATCTACTATGCTTCTTTTGCTAACATGAACCCTTATTTATTGGAAACACACCATATATATCTATCATCTACTATGCTTTTGCTAACATGAACACCTTATTTATGGAAACACTCTATATGTCTATCATCTACTGTGCTTTTGCTAATAGGAACACCAAATGTTTTTGGCATTTTCATTTTTTGATGTAATTCTTTCATTAACAAATCTCCTCATATCAGTGGTTAAAAAGTGGGAAGATCACAAAATATGTTTACATCACACAATTCACATTCCAAATTAAATAGAAACAATACATGGAATGTAGAAACATCAAAATTGAATGGGTGAATTCTCATATTTCTCACCTGTAATCTACTTTCAACATTAAATGTGACTTATTTTGTTGGCAGCAGTTGTCACCCTAGACTTTTCAGTAATTAAACATATTTATCACTTCAACTAAATGCATTGTCTAAAGGTTCCATGGTAGTTTTTAATGGCCATGTACCACGCCAACCATTCAAGCCTAAATTCCTTCAAACATTGAAGCAGGACATCTCTAAATTCAGGGTTATTTAGAAATGTTTGTATATTTAGATACAAAAAGGTTCATTTTCATGGCTCAAATAGGAATGTTTTCAATATTCAAGAGCAACAAAGAGTATAATTTTGAGTGAGACTGGGAATTATTATTTTGTTTCCTTTGTTCTTAGAAGTAAAACCATCAGACATTAAAGGGAAGGTAAATTCTAGCATTGGTAGGCTGACAATGTTTGAAATCTCAACAACTTGAAATTTTACGAGATATTGTTCTAACTCACCTATGGTCTTCTACGTCTTGAATAATTCTGGGCGTGTGATCCTTTCTCGGCATATGCTCGGTGCTTGACTCTAGCTCTCCATTCTACTCTGTATGCTCTTGCTCCTACTTCCATATGCTTCATCACAAGGATGAGAGTCGAAATCAAGAAGTAAGATGCAATAAGAAGTCTGGTATATGGAAGGAATAACTTTCCTAATTTTCCTTATTTGATATGACCTTTTTTGTTCCTCGAACAACTGGCATGTCACGTTGTTAGAAATTGCTTGAGGTGGAAGACACCAGAAAATTCACCAAATTCATTGGGAAAATGTATGGGATGTATCACCATGGCCATGTACTAAGCCAATAATTGGTTGCTATTAAAAATTGCTAAAATTCCATATTTCATGTTCATAATTCATAGGTATTATCCAACTCAAAGCTTACTTTTCAATGTACCATATTAATATCCAACTCAATCCTTACTTTTCAATGTATCATATTTATAACTTATTTGTTAATAGATTTTCAATGTACCATATTAATATCTAACTCAATTACTTTTTAATGTACCATATTAATAACTCATTTGTATAATTATATTAACTGCACACTCCATGCTTACTTTTCAATGTACCACATTAATAACTCATTTGTATAGTTATATTAACTTCTTACTTTTCCCTGTACCATGTTAGTAACTATTTTTTCTACACGATTGTGTCATTATACAACTTCCACCATCTATAAAACTACTTAAAACTACTTATACTAGCCGCGTGTGGACAATTATTACTTCCTACAAACAGGTTCTATATACAAACACCATATTAATAACTTAATTGAAACCTATCATAACTCAATTGTCAAACCAGTAGTGAAGACATCCATCTCTAGCTGTTCACTGCGAATGCAGGCTAAATCATCACCGCTATTCAAGGAAAACCACACCACCTGGAATAGCCGGTTCGTAAGGGGGGCAGGCTTTCACTCCTACCAGATGCCTCTGGGTCTTGGGCCATTAACCTGTTTTCTTACGTCTAAGGAAGATAAGCTCTTAGCCAAGCAAAAGAAGTTTTAGGGCATACTTTAAGCCCATTGTTTGATCATTGTTACTTACAACAAGATGTTATATACATAATTGAAATATAATTAAAGAATTTGTTTATATGTGAGATTAAATAATAACGCTTAGTCTCGAGACTTAGTAACTCAGTTAGTAAACCACTTTTACTATTGAGAGGTTAGGGATTCAATTTTCTAGACTCTTGGGGTCAGGCTTTGTAGTTTAGTTTGTAGGAAGTGATTCCTTTGGATGGATCTGCCTGGTACAAATATTTCATAGAAATCATAGAACTTTGGGGACCATGAACCACATAGAAAAAACATTTAAAGTCCATTGCATTATTTAAACCTCAAAGGTTAGCTCAATTGGTCGAGTGTCCATAGTTAAAACACCTTTGCCTATTGAGAGGCCATAGGTTCAATTGCCATAGGTTAAATTGTCAATCCTCTCACCCTTGCCTATTGAGAGGCCATAGGCCATAGGTTCAATTGTAACCCACCAATCTATACAATCTATAAACTATATAAAAAATAATATATATTTATATTTTTAATTAAAATTAATATATTTTAGTTAAAATAATTAGAATTATTTTTATAAAATTAAACTAATTTTTATAAAACAAATACAAATGATTTTAATAACTCATTCCATAAAATGAAATTTTATTAATTTATTTTCAACTTATTTGTATTTTTAAAACCAACCTAGATCCATCTTAACCACGTATCTATCAAACTCTTTTTCCAGTATAGAATTTGAAGGAAGGTTTGCACCTCGAGATATTTGATCCGTCTCTTTTTACCCTTCTCTCTCTTATTTCCTCCCTCCCTCTCTCTTCCCCTCCAACTCCATCTCTCTCTCTCTCTCTCTCATTCTCTCTCTTCTTTCCTCTATCCCCACCTCCATCTATCTCTTCCCCCCATCACTCTCTCTCTCTACCCTCCAACTCTGTCACTATCTCCCTCCTCTCCTCTCTCTCCCCCCATCTTTGTGTCTCCCCCTCTCTCTCTCTTTCCCTTCTCTCATTATCTCTCTCCTCTCCTTCTCTATCTATCTCTTCCCTCCTCTCTCTCTCTCTCTCTCTCCCTCGTCACTCCCTCTCTCGCTCTAGCTTTATCTCTCTATGTCTTTGTTCTTTCCTCCCTCTCACCCTCTCTCCCACCCCTCTCTCTCTACCCCCAAGACACATAGACACACACAATCTCTCTCCAACTCTATCACTAGCCTGCCACCCCTGCTCTCTCAAATTTGATCCCATTGTATTGTAATTAAGAAAGTATCTTGCAAAAAAATTCGTTGTAAATATTAAACCTATATTTTGGATAAATTGTGTCAAATAAAAAACTTAAAAGAATCACATGCTATCTTTCCTCTATCATTGTTGGTTACTTTGCTTGCTCTCATCCCTTGGATCTTTACTTGAGTGGATCTATGTTAGTCTTTAATAATATTATTTATATTATATAAATTTCACTTCTCTATATTAAAAGTTATTGCTCATTTTTTATTTTTTATTAAAACCTTGGCTTTGATTTCTATGTGAAATATGTTTTAATAGTGCGAGGATAGAGGGTTTAAATATATCTCAAAAAGTAGTTAAACTTTTTTTATTTTTAGATTTAATTAATAAAATTAAAATTAAAAAATGTTTATAAAATATTTTGATTGTGAAATAAGCTAGAGCTTCAGACAACTTTTTGATCATATTAGGGGACATTTAAACCCATAATTAACGGAAAAGTGTGGTGACAAAGTCAGGTGCATTATCCAAATAGGAACAAACCATATTACCAAGGGGCCTTTTCTACCAAGGCTACAAATTCACCTAGAGGGCAAATTCCAGTGGGTGAAATTCTCACTAGAATCTCGTGTTTTCTTTTCAAGAAATCAAAATGTGTCAATGTCTAAATTGTTTTTTGACGGCAAAAATGGATTTAGCACTATCAAAACCCTTGGGACACTCAAAATCCTGAAACTTAACAACTGTAATCCAGAATTTCAAAAATTTCTGCCAAATTTTCTCAAAATCATACAGAATTTCTATTGTTTTCCCAACAAAATTATAACCTCTTTAGACTATGGTATTAGTGCTACTTTTTGGAAGTTTTTTTGGTGAATTTTTCCAGCCTAATTTCTCTAAAATCCTGTAAGAATTCATTGAAATCAATTTCTCTAAAATCTTGTAAGAATTCATTGAAATCACAAGTTTGATGGTTAACCCCTGCACAATAGAAGTGCCCTAGGAGTTTTTCAGGGTGCTGAATCCATATATACCATAAAAAAACTAGTTTAAATAACACAAATCAATATTTCATCACAATTTTTTCCACGCACCGGAAACTCCAAAAAATTACAAGAAAGACAACTCCATTCAAAACTTGCTGGCTCAAACTGTCTATCATATTCAAAACAAAACTGGCTGGTTCAAACCTTCTGGGCTGAAAACAAGTCTGCATTGGTGTTAGAAATAACTTTAGTGGCGGTGGTTTTCACTATAGAGTTAAAGAATAAGGCTTCACTCAAACGTAGTAATCGAAACTAGCTGGTTCAGATTGTCCAGGCTGAAAATCAGTCTGGTTTGGTGTCAGAAACATTCTTGGAATAATTTCATGGTTGAACCAGCTGACACGTAAACTGGTGGATTTGGGTACAAATTGGAAAAATTTCATACTCAATCGGTGGTTGGTTTGCATGGGAAAACTTAAAAGACAAGAAACTCATTATCCCTTTTAGAATTGGATTTAATTTTTAATTCTAATTTAAATAGGTCGTTTTAGGATGTTTGTGTTGGAATTATATCTATTTATTTTGGAAAATAAATTATATTTGTTTGGTGTCAATTTTTTTTTTTTTTAAATGATGAGAGCATAATAACAGTTGTTGAAACATTCATAGAAACCCATATACATATAATGTCCAGTGGCCTTAACTAATTTGAAACACATGATACCAGCGTTCAAATCCCTAAAACTCAAGCGAGTCAGACTTTGCAGGTTACACTTTTAATAAATAAATAAGAAAGTTTATAAGTTAGTTTTATAATGATTTTAATTTGTATATTTTTTAAATTAAGAGTTAACCATGTATAAGTTTTTAATTAAATCAATTTCACATAATTAATTTTACGTTAATATATCGGAATATATAATTTTCCGTTCAATATTCTTATAAATTTTTAATAAAATTTTAACCCATCTTATTAATCCTTTCCAATTCAGGTTCAGTCTATAATTTCAACACAAACTGATTACACTAAACTGGTTTTATAAGTCTGCTCATGCTTCGTAGCCCATATCAAATTCAAAGCTGCCCAACTCTGATAGTCATAGTCACTTGACTGAGGCTTTGAAATGATTGTTAAATTGAATGATGCAGCAGATGCAGATATTGTGCATTATAGCATTAATTCAATGAAGCAACATCAACAAGATTCAGTTTCAATCAAGAAATACTCCGCACAATTCACACGATTCAAGTGATATAAAGAAAGGAATTTGTAATATATAATGACCAACTCTACAACTACAACTCAATGTACAACTATTGTCTTTACATACATTGCGAAATTGATGTTTGTGTTTCGCATTTTTGTTAATTTTATTTATTTTTATAATGGAAAAAGTTATCATAATTTAGTTATCAAATCAGCAATGGGATAGTTATATCTCATTGTTATAGGCTCGTTGCTATAGGCTAATGTATATTGACTCATCACTATTATTCAAAGAAAACCAAGCTACTTGAAATTACTTCACTGATGGTAAGTAAAGAAACAAACTTTCACCCTTACCAAATGCCTCGAGATATTAAGTCATTAACCTATTTTCTTTTATCCTAAGAAATTAAGATCTTGTCCAACAAAAGCAATTTGAAGACTATAAATTATTAATTTAATAATTATAATTTTTTGAAATTTCAAGACCCTATAAATTATTAATTAATTAATTATAATTTTTGAAATTTATAAAAATGTAAGATTTTTAAAATTTATATCATATCACGATACAGTTTAGTATAACGTCTCAATCCATATGTACTTTGGCAAATGGTTGGTCCATCAGAATCTCTTGTCCTTTTCCCTTTTTCCTGTGACTATCTTTTTGTCTCTTTCTTCGTTTGATCCTCTCGCGTCTCGTCTTGTCTCTTCATGCTTTTGCTTCATGTGCACCCTTTTATATATTCTTTCAAAAGTTAAAAAATGTATTACATTTTAACACTCACACTTTGGAGCCAGACACTGCATATTCCAAGAAGAGGTGTAAGCTTTGGAAAAGACATTGTATAGTCCAGCACTTTGCCGTGCAATATCACTGTTAGCTCGTAATATGAACAGCTACTAAGCTCACCAAACTCCCATGCTTCTTGAACTTTCCATCCTAAATTCAAAAACTAAGCTTCATCCTTGCGTCCAACTTCACCTTTACCCTGTCTATTTATGTGTCCTTGTCTGTTTTCATTCTCTGTCCTGTCCCGTCGTCCTAAATTTTTGCTGTGTTTTTGAGTTTAGGTTAATTATAAATTCCAACCTTCAATTGACATAAAGCAAAATCAACAATTGATTTTGCACAGTGTTCATAGAAACATACTAAATCTAACATGGCAAATCAATAATTGATTTTACTTAGTAATCATAAAAATATGCTAAATCTACAGACATAAAATGCCCCCTGGCAATGGATATAGAGATGCGTTTTTTTATATACTTTGTGATGGTTATGGAAATATTATATATTTGTCATCCACTATGCTTTGGCTCATCATAACATTTTTTTAATGTTAATTTAAAAAAAATCACAAATTACAAATTATGGTTACTTCACAAAACTTTCGAGGTTAAGACAGATACAGCATATCAAGTATAGAAATATCAAAGTTGGATTGGTAATAATCACTAACTCTCAAATTGCTTACGTGTGGCTTGCTTCCAACATTAAATGTCATTTAGTTTGTTGGCAGATCTATTACCAACATTAAGTGCCACTTATTTGTTGGCAGCAACTTCTTACTCTTACTCATTGAAGTTTTCAGCGATGAAGTTCGTCATAGGTTTGCCAAAGGATAGAAGGGACGCCAGACCTTTAAAAGGCGAGGGAAGCCGTGTGAAAGGTCGACAGAGCGTGAAATATCTGAGTAGGTTCTTGTATGGGTTCACGTTGGGTTCATGTAAAGGAAGAAAGTTGAAGACAAGCAAAGAGACACAGTAAGGCCAAAGGTCAAGCAAGCTTATGTGAGAAGCCCTTGCTAGAAATTGGTATCAGAGCCAAGCGTTTGGTTCAGGTTAGTACTCAGAAAAACACTCTATATTAAAATGGAGCCTTTCAGAAAGTCTATTTCTTTCCGTGATATAGAAGAAAGAGAATCTTCTGCTATAGAAAATCCCCTTAGAGATATGTTTGCATCCTGTTCTAGTCGTGTATTAAACCAAACTTAACTAGAATATGAAGAAACACAACCTTCAGCAAGATGGCAACTTCCTAGCATTTCTGCATCAGAAGTTTATTCAAATCTGTCTGTTTTTCACTTAAAAGCTACTACTAGAATCAATATTAAAGAGTTAATAAGCCAGATCCAAGAAAACTCCGATAGTGTACAGTCTATCCCACTTCTTGATCCAAAACAATTACAAGCTGAGGCAAAGAGGCTTAAAACCAAATATTTGCATTTGGGATGTATTAGAATCGGCATAAATCCTCTGACACACCAAGGCCTGAATACTTTTGTGTTAGCTACTGTCAGAGATTTGACCCATAATAAATACACTGATTCATTGATAGGAGAAATATTTGCTCCTTTGTCTAATGGCCCCGTCTATTTTGACTGTTACCCAAATTTCTTAGTTTATGTCTTTGATGAAACTATAAATCAAATCCTACAGCTGCAAATCCAGACCACCGGATTTGATATGCACCAAAAGAGACATAACATTGCTATCCAGACAAGGGGTTTTTTTCGACATACTAATACTTTATATCCAACTATCCTCCATGTGCCCAGTAAAGACTCCAAGTCTAGTGTCATTGTTTTAACTGATTCAAAAAATCAAAAGATTGAACACCAGACTATCTTCTGGGAAGATCTCACTTTCCCTGAACACTCGGTCGTTTCTAATCCCAAGCCTCTTGCTTTGAGGAAAATAAATTCTACAGATATCCAAGAAAATCAATCCTCTGTTGTCCTATCTTTTCCCAAGAGATCCACAATAGACCATAGAAGAATAGAACAAGCCTGCAGAAGCTCACCAGCTTATCAAGATCCAAGCATTGTAGATACCGCTTGCTCCAGTTCTGTTTTAAATCCTTGTCATCATATTTCATTATTTGAGTTTTCACAGATTGTAAATTTTTCTTCATTAGAAGTAAAATGTCCTGAGTGTCACTCATCTGTAAATTTGAGCATTCTTGTTGAGTCTTTCATACATGAGAACCATCATCTTTGGACTGGTGAAGCACCTCCTTCCACATCCACAAATCCATTTCCCAATCCAAAATTTTCAGACATTCCATTTCGACACGAGTCTGACCATGTTATCATGATGCATGAATTATCCACTCTAGAAGATCCAAGGCTGACAGAAATGTTCAGCAAGATGAGGCTAGGCAACATGCCTAGATATGGCATAGGGTATTTAGAACAGATGAACAACCTCATTCCAGACTCTAGATTTTGCTCTTTACCACTTGACTACAAAAATCCCTCTATACCAGAGATGCATATATTCTTTACCTTAATGGATGGTTGCACAAGGACAAAAATAGAATCCCAGTGGATGAAAGACATATTGATTTGGGATGTCTACACTCACTCTGATGCTGAACAATTTGGTCTCAGTAATACAGTTGAGGAGAAAATTAAGTTATCTCAGGATTGGAAAAAGTATATGGATAAAACAAATTCTAGATTTCTTTCTATGTCTGGAAAAGAAATTCTCATTCAAATAATGTGTTGATGACTGGTACTGCATCCTCCTCAACAACCAAACATTCTTGGACTACATTAGATGGCAATAAAGTAGAAACTCCATCTACCTTCCCTCCATACAAAGGTATCATCATTGGAGAAAATCAAAACAGTGCAAAGGCTATCCCTTTGGTTCTCAAAGATGACAATGCTCTGGGTATAGATGGAAGAATACAAAAGGCCAGTGAACAAATCAACTCGAAAAATATTGCAGTCAAAGGACTTAAAATGAGTACACCAAAATCTGTTGAAATAAAAGAGCAATTTGATACTATTCAAGTTTCTCTTAATGATGTACAATATTCATCTTCTGTTGTAATATCTTATGTTAAAGAGTCTCTCAATAAGATTGAAGAAGTAGAAGAGAAAACGGTAGACCACATTGGTACTACTAAGGGATTGTTAACAGATTTAACAAAAAAGGTTGACAAAATAAGTCTGTCAAAAACTGATAAACCAATCCCTACTTCTTTCTTATGTAAGAGAAATGTGCAGATACATAATCCTATCAAACCTATTGACAGATTCCCAAAATTGTTCCCAAAAGAAGAAGCTCAGACCTCCTTAAACAAATCTGAAGCTACGGAACAAATTTCAATTGCTTCCTTATTTAAGGAAGAGAAAGAGTCAGAATCCCAGATTGTTCCCATCTACGAACCACTAGAAAGTCAGTTCACTAAATATCCAGCTCTTGACTTGAATGGAAAAGGAAAATTTTTAGAAACACATACATTCTTCCCCGATTCACACAGAGAATGGAACATTAATAATCTCAGTGTTGGTCAGATCAAACAAACGATCGACATGATGTTTACAGAATACAAACTAATGTGTATTAGAGGAAAGAATGAAGTTGAAGCATGTAAGACCATTATTCAGTGTTTTACTGGAACACTTCTCAGATGGTGGGAGACTGAATCATCTCCAACTCTACTGATAAAAATGGAAAGCAAAGTACTCAAAGATGAGGCAGGAGGTTATACATAATTCAGATGGGACAACCCAAAGCAATATGATTGGAGCTCTGACTTCTATGATCTTAGAGCACTGGTGTGGCTCTGAGACAGAAGATTGCTGATAAGCATGAGGTCATACTCATGAACCTTAAATGCAATAAGGTGTCACAGTTTGAAGACTTTCACCGAGATTGGATGCAAAGAATCTACGAGGTGAAAGATTCTAAAAATTTACTATGGAAACATGTATATCTTGTAGCTTTGCCTTCCAGATTTGTTGATTATATCAGACTGCAAGAAGTATTTCAATTACCATTTGAACCATATACCTGGGGAGAAATTTATTCTCTCATCATTAAAGCATTGGTTAGTATGTGTACTAGCTCTAAGGTAAACAGATCCTTAGACAAATTATCAAGGCTTCCAGATAGTAAATCTATCTGTAGTAGATATGGTCTAACCTTTAATGATCCTCTGGTTAGAAGGAAAAAAGCTAAAAAGAAAGCCAAGAAATAACATAAACATGCTGTCAAATATCACAAAGGCAGAAAACAAGTCTCAAATAGACCCAAGGCCTCTTCAAGTCCCAGAAAGGGATATTACAGGGATGTCCCTAGAACACATTACTACAAGCCTTCTGATATACACTTGCTATGGCCAATCTATGCATTTGTAACAATATATGTTTCTATGTAGCATGTTCTTCATGCTCATTATTTCATAAAAAAATTATGAAATGCATATTCTTCATAAACTTTGCAAAAAAAGAATTTTGAATTTTGAATTTGTATTTTTCCCTCCCAAGAAACCAAGTCAACTCCTCTAAATGCTCAAGTCGACTTAGTCCCTTATGGCACCTATTCAACCTCATGAAGTCTATATTAAAGAGACATTCACCCTTCCTCTTGGTACACTTCACATTATTATACAAGAGGAAATATATCTCAACAATATAAGAAGGAATACAAGTCAAGGAGGCTAAAGACAGAAGTGCTCTTTCTACCCTCGCTCAAGCAAGTACAAGAGGCTGAGATCAGTGCAAATTTTGGCGATATCTTTCTAAAGCAGAGTCTAAAACAGTGGTTGAAATTCATAAAAACCCATATAATGTCCAGTGGCGTTAACTAATTTGAAACACATGATACCAGCGTTCAAATCCCTAAAACTCAAACGAATCAGACTTTGCATCTTACACGTTTCATAAATAAATAAATAAGAAAGTTTAAAAGTTAGTTTTATAATGATTTTAATTTGTACTTTTTTAAATTAAAAGTTAACCATATATAAGTTTTTAATTAAATCAATTTCACATAATTAATTTTATGTTAATATATCGGAATATATAATTTCCCTTTCAATATTCTTATAAATTTTTAATAAAACTTTAACCCATCTTATTAATCCTTTCCAATTCAGGTTCAGTCTATAATTTCAACACAAACTGATTACACTATAATGGTTTTATAATTCTGCTCCTACTATGTAGCCCATATCAAATTCAAAGCTGCCAAAATCTGATAGTCACAGTCACTTGACTGAGGCTTTGAAATGATTGTTAAATTGAATGATGCAACAGATATTGTGCACTATAGCATTAATTCAATGAAGCAACATTAACAAGATTCAGTTTGAATCAAGAAATACTCCCTACAATTCACATGATTCAAGTGATATAAAGAATTTGTAACATATAATGACCATATAAATTGCTCACGTCTCAATCTACAGATATTGTCTTTATATACATTGTCAAATTGATGTTTTATCTTCTACAGGTTTTTTGAAATTCCATGTCATTTTTTTTCCTTCATGTGATTCTCTTAATTAGCTTGATGTTTTGCATTTTTTTAGTTTTATTTGTTTTTATAATGGAAAAATTTATCATAATTCAGCTATCAAATAGCAATAAGACAATTATATCTGGTTGCTGTAGGTTAAAGTAGACTGACTCATCACTATTATTCAAAGAAAATCAGGCTACCTGAAATTACTTCACTGATAGTAAGTAAAGAAACAGACTTTCACCCCTACCAAATACCTCTAGATATTGAGCTCTTAACCTATTTTCTTATATCTTCCGAAATTAAAATCTTAACCAAACAAAAACAATTTCAGAACTTTACCTTATTAATTAATTAATTATAATTTTGAAATTTGTAAAAGGTAAGATATTTAAAATTTATATCATATAACGATACAGTTTAGTGTAACGTCTCAGTCCATATGTACTTTGGCAAATGGTTGGTCCATCTCAATCTCTCTGTCCTTTTCCTGTGACTACCATTTTGTCTCTTTCTTCGTTTGATCCTCTCGCTTCTCGTCTTGTCTCTTCATGCTTTTGCTTCATGTGCACAATATATTACATTTTAACACTCACACTTGGAGCCAGACACTGCATATTCCAAAGAGGTGTAACCTGTGGAAAAGACATTGTATAGTCCAGCACTTTGCCGTGCAATATCACTGTTAGCTCGTATAATGAACAGCTTCTAAGCTCACCAAACTCCCATGCTTCCTGAATTTTCCATCCTAAATTCAAAAATTGAGCTTCATCCTTGCGTCCAACTTCACCTTTACCCTCTCTATTTATGTGTCCTTGTCTGTCTTCATTGTCTGTCATGTCCCGTCGTCCTAAATTTTTGCTGTGTTTTTGAGTTTATGTTAATTATAAATTCTCCCTTCAATTGACATAAAGCAAAATCAACCATTGATTTTGCACAGTGTTCATAGACACATACTAAATCTACCATGGCAAATCAATAATTGATTTTACTTAGTAATCATAGAAATATGCTAAATCTACAGACATAAAATGCCCCTTGCAATGGATATAGAGATGCGCTTTTTTAATATACCTTGGCAATGGATATAGAGATGCGCTTTTTTTATATACCTTGGCAATGGTTATAGAAATATTATATATTTGTCATCCACTATGTTTTTTTTGCCCATCGTAACCATTTTTTTTTAAATGTTAATTTAAAAAATAAATCACAAATTACAAATTATGGTTGCTTCACAAAACATTCCAGGTTAAGACAGATACAGTATATCAAGTATAGAACTATCAAAGTTGGATTGGTAACAATTACTGACTCTCAAATTGCCTATGTGTGGCCTGCTTTCATTTACTTTGTTGGCAGATAAACATTAAGTGCCACTTATTTTGTTGGCAGCAACTTCTTACCCTAACTCATTGAACTTTTCAGCTATTAAATATATCTATCACTTCAACTAAATGCAGACGGTCAAGGTTCCATGATGATAATTCATATGTATTATCCAACAAAATACTTACTTTTCAATGTACCACATTCATAACTCATTTGTATAATTGTAACAATTGCTTACTTTTCCCTCTACTATGTTAGTAATTCATTTTGTCCACACAATTTGTGTTATTATACAACTTCCACCATATATGGAGTTACTTTTACTGACAAGGCGTGGACAACCATTTGTACAAAAAGATTTGATATACAAAGACTTGATTGATTATTAGTAATTTAGATTTTAAGACTTGATTGACATGCCCCTCTCCTTCCAAAAAGTGTTGTCCTCAACGCTTGAGTAGTTCTGGATACTTCTGCATAAAATTCTCATCCTCCCATGTGGAATGTTCAGCGGATAAGTTCTTCCACTTGATAAGATACTCTGAAATTGA
>APFE031052867.1:7832-37235 GCA_000404065.3 Pinus taeda
ATTAAATTAAATTAATTTGCATTGATTAATTGATTAATTAATTAATAAACTAAGCCTTCTGAATGGTATGTCCTTTCGATCTTCATGCTTCCAAGGGTCTCGAGGGGTTTATCTGTCTAATCAGGGGGAACCAGTTTCCACTGATTTCACTACCATTGTCCCTGTTGAGGTTCTGCGGAAATTTCATAATTTCGATGGCTTCTCTGATTTTTCTTTTGTGATAACTGTCCTCCCTTGCAATTACCCTGGCGTCTTCCAAACACATATGATGTTTGGTCTTGGATGAGTGCTCTGCAAGAGCTGATGCATATTCATTTCTTCTCCATGTAGAGAATATTTTATTTTTATTTTAAGAGGGATATGTGTCAACTCTACATTGAACACAGACATCATGCACCGCCCTCGTACTTGGATGTAAAATGTGTCACGATGAATTGATGCCTATCCATATTTATTGGTCATTAAATTTATGTCATTGTTCTAGTGTATTTTACTTAACATGGACATTGAAATATTTTATTTATAAACCACATCATCCATATTAAAATACTTTCTTTTTTCAATATTTCTTTAAATATACATCAATAATAATTCATCCTCCACATAAAAAAAATATGAAGTTGATATTGTAATAAATTAGTTAGCATGAACATTCAATTAGTTTATTTAAGTTCTATATTGAAACATTTTTAAAAGTAAAAAAAAAATATACATCTTCCTTACATTAAAAAAGGAAAATATAATTTTTTTTTTTTACATATTTTTCTAAAATTTACATAAAATTAAGTTACTTCACATGCATATCAAAATATTCCAATATTTTTAGAGGGATAAAAATTATACATCTTTCTTACATTCAAAAGTGAAAATATATATATTTTTAATTACATTATTCTCTAAAGTTTACATAAAATGATATTACTTCATATGCATATCAAAATATTTTAGTTATGGCAAAGAATGAGAGAGAATCAATTGATGCTTTATAACACTTTTATTTGAAATTAATTAAATATGTATATTTGAAATTCTATTTTTAATTATTGCTAACATTATTTTTATTTAGTGAATATTTTATTTTCATTTGTAAAAAAAACATGTGTTAATTCAAAATTGAAGATGAAAAAAATTACACATTTCCCTCACACTAGGTTGTATAATGCTCCTCCCAACACAAATGATAATATTGTATTAATGTGTACCATTAACTAAATGAAAACAAATAACTACCATGATCATTTTAACAATGGAAAAAATAGCAAATGAAGAGTTATGTTACATTTCTTTTTATATAAAATATTATATGTATTTCATTATAGATTTTAAACCATCCTATATAGATGTTAAATATGTTTATGCATATATTAAATATACCCAGTAATACGAGATTATGTATTTTTTATTATGTTAATATTGTTTAAGTAATGATATAATTTTTTTATTCAATATATTTTGTATTTTTTTTTGTGTACAATAAGATGAAATTTTTGGAGTAGCAAGCTCTCTCTAAGTAGGGAGTCGATATACACCAAAAAAAGGGCGTGGTATGCTTGGGGAAATAACCCAATTATTAGCTCTTTAACATAACACAAATATACTAACCACTCCCTCAAATCCAATCCCCATTCCTATAACGAATGCTATCAATGATATATTTTCATTGAGTTGACTTAGCCATCCCATCGTTACATTACAATTGTTAATAACATTATCACCCTTTATTTCTTGTATTTCATATTCATTACATGAATCTAAAGGACATCCCCATAAGCAAATATTATTTTGAAAAGCAGTTACACTGAAAGTAGAAAATTGTGTCCCAGTTGGAATTTTCCCGCCAAGAATGTTTGATGAAACATATAGAACACTCAACTCATGTAACTCGGAGAGTTATTTAGGGATTGGTCCACTCAAATTACTATGTGCCAAATCGAGCTGCTTCAAAGTAGATATATGACTAAGAGTTGCAGGTATTCTCCCTTCCAGCTGATTCCAAGGTAAATTCAACAAACGCAAGAGACTCATACTACCTATGCTTGCCGGGAGTTCTCGTGTAAGATTATTGCAAGACAAATCAAATATAGTGTTTGTTGGCAAGAGATATGACAACTCATACTCACTCCCTTTCATATCAATGTCTATTTCTCCATCTGAAACATCTTCAATTGACACATTTGCAAATTTGGAGAGTCTCTCAAGATGAACTTGTATGCTTCCATTGAATCTGTTGTTGGACAAATCCAACACATGCAATTTGGTGAGATTTGTCATGTGTCGAGGAATACAACCATGTAGATTTCTTATAACCAAGGCTTAAAACTTTCAAGTCATGAAAAAATGTCAAGTACAGAGGGAGTTCCCCTATCAATCCATTTCTCAAATCTAATTGCTTAAGATGGGTACAATTGGCCAAATATGTGGGCAGTACCCCAAATAAGTTATTAGAATGAGCAGAGAAGACTCACATATTAGTGCGATTTCCAAAGCCATTAGAAATTGATCCCTTCAAGTTGTTTTGTGATAGATCTAATATTACAAGTGAATTCAAATCATTAATACTATTAGGAATACTCCCAAAAAGCTGTTGTTATATACAGAAAGGTACTTGAGAGCCTTTAAGTGACGTATGGTATATGGGATGAACCCAATTAACTTGTTTGAATCTAATACTAAGTATTGTAATGAATGAAGCTTTCCTATGGCTCTTAGAATTGTCCATGTAAGATTGTTGTTTGAAAGGTCAAGGTCTTCAATGTTCCTTAAATTGGTAATAGCTTCAGGGATGTTACCAATGAGCTTGTTTACGGAAAGATCTAGGGAGGTCAACTGAGTCAAACTGCCAAGGGCTACAGGGATGCTACCAGTGTGCTTGTTTTCATAAAGATCTAGGGTGGTCAATTGTGTCAATTTGGCAAGGGATATAGGAATGGTACCGCTAAGCTTGTTTTCATAAAGATATAGGGTGATCAATTGAGTTAATTTGGCAAGAGATATAAGGATGTTACCAGTGAGCTTGTTTACAGAAAGATCTAGGGAGGTCAACTAAGTCAAATTGCCAAGGGCTACAGGGATGCTACTAGTGAGTTTGTTTTCAGAAAGATCTACGGAGGTCAACTGAGATTAGAATGTGAGTATGATTTCATTGACATAATGAAATAATTATTATAAAAATAATTCGCATTACAATATAGCATTAAAACCAATATAGATCCATCTTAACCATCTATCTAGTAAGCTTTGAGATAGATCAAATCTCTTAAGATTCATTGACATAATGAAATAAATATCTCTTTCTCTCTCTTTGTATGTATATATATATATAGAGAGAGAGAGAGAGAACCAATACATTTCCCATGTGTAACTTTCCATTGTTTCAATTAAAATTTTGAATGCATAAATGGATTTAATGGATTGAAAATCCTCATTTATTGTTTAGACTACACAATTTAAATTTGTAATTCCAATAAATATTTATTGCATTCCAGACAAAATTCACTGGAAAATATACATGAAAAAAGACCAAAATGTAATATAGTGAAACTACTTTATATGTTTTCACCATAATTATTTATAAATTTCTTTATATTAATATATATAATTTTTAAACCATGTAATTGGGATTGAAATATTTTTACTTAATACAACACTGAAATTATCTTATGTATAAACCCCATCATCCACATTAAAATGTTTTTTTGTAACAATTATATCTTAAAAAATATATGTCAACATTACTAGTCCTCCACATTGAAATTTTATGAAGTTATTATAAATAAACTAATTAACATGATATTTAAATAGTTTATTTAGGTTTTTTATTGAAATATTTTTAAAAGTATAAAAATTATACATTTTCTTTACACTCAAAATTAAAAATATAAACTTTTTAAAACTATTTTTCATTATTTTAGTTATTTAACATTGACATAAAATTATGTTACTTTACATGGATATCAAAATATTTTATTTACAATAAAGAGTGAGTGAGAAAATATTGATGTTTTATTATAAGTTTTGATTATATCCCATAGTTTTATTTATTTATTTAGTGAACAATTTATTTTCATTTTTAAGAGGACACATGTCAATTTTAAGTTGAGCACGAAAACGTTTATGCATCTAGGTCATATTGGCTGGTAGAATGCTCTTAGGCCCAAATGATAGTAATATATTAGTGCATACCATTAATGTAGATTTGCGTTACATTTATTTTTTACTTTTATGTTTATATAAAGTTATGTATTACATTATATATTTAAACCATGATATATAGATGTTAAACATGTTTATAGATATGTTAAATTTATAATTATCATTGTAATTTGACTCACATGGGGATTTGAAACTTGAATCTAATGGTTTACATAATGTTTCATAACACAAATATTTAAGTAATAATAGAAAATTTTAATTCAATATATACATTATTTTCCTGTACAATAAAGTGAAATATTTAGGCTAGTAAACCCATTCTAAGTAGGGAATCGATATACCCCAAAAAAAGGGCGTGGTATGTTTGGGGACATAACCCAATGATTAGCTCTTTTACATAACACAAAGATACTAACCACTCCCCCAAATCCAATCCCCATTCCTATAACCAATGCTATCAATGATATATTTTCATTGAGCTGACTTAGCCATCCCAATGTTACATTACTATTGTTAATAGCATTATCACCCTTTATTTATTGTCTTTCATATTCATTACATGAATCTAAAGGACAAACCCATAAGCATATATTATTTTGAAAAGAATTTACACTGAAAGTAGAGAATTGTGTCCTAGTTGGAATTTTCCCGCAAAGATTGTTTGATGAAACATCTAGAACCCCCAACTCGTGTAACTCAGAGAGTTCTTCAGGGATTGGTCCACTCAAATTATTATGTGCCAAATATAGCTGCTCCAAAGTAGATATATGACTAATATTTGCAGGTATTGTCCCTTCCAATTGATTCCAGGATAAATTCAACAACAACAAGTGACCCATACTACCTATGCTTGTTGGGATTTCTCCTGTAATATTATAACAAGACAAATCAAATACAAATTTTGTTGGAAATAGATATGACAACTTCTACTCACTCCCTTTCATATCAATCTCTATTTCTGCATCTGAATCATCTTCAATTGACACATTTGCAAATTTGGAGAGTCTCTCAAGATGAACTGGTATGCTTCCATTGAATCTGTTGTTGGACAAATCCAGCACATGCAATTTGGTGAGATTTGTCATGTGTTGAGGAATACAACCACACAAATTATTATAACCAAGGCTTAAAACTTTCAAGTCATGAAGAAATGTCAAGTACAGAGGGAGTTCCCCTGTCATTCCATTTCTACTTAAATCTAGCTGCTTAAGATGGGTATAATTGGCCAAAGATGTGGGCAGTACCCCAAATAAGTTATTAGAATGAGCAGAGAAGACTCTCATACTAGTGAAATTTCCAAAGCCATTAGGAATTGACCTCTTCAAGTTGTTTTCTAATAGATCTAATATTGCAAGTGAATTCAAATCATTAATACTATTTGGAATACTCCTCGAAAAGCTGTTGTATATAAAGAAAGGTACTTGAGAGCCTTTAAGTGACCTATGGTATATGGGATGAACCCATTTAACTTGTTTGAATCCAAATATAAGTATTGTAATGAATGAAGCTTTCCTATGGCTCTAGGAATTGTCCCTGTAATATTGTTGTTTGAAAGGTCAAGGTCTTCAAGGTTCCTTAAATTGGTAATAGCTTAAGGGATGTTACCAGTTAGTTTGTTTCCAGAAAGATCTAGGGAGGTCAACTGAGCGAAACTGCTAAGGGCTATAGGGATGCTACCAGTGAGCTTGTTTTCATAAAGATCTAGGGTGGTTAATTGAGTCAATTTGGCAAGGGATATAGGAATGGTACCACTGAGATTGTTTCAAAAAGATATAGGGTGGCCAATTGAGTCAATTTGGCAAGGGATATAGGAATGGTATCACTGAGCTTGTTTACAAAAAGATATATATCCCACTCCACCCCTCTATCTTTATCTCTATCCCTATCTCTATATCCATCTCGCTCTACTAATCTCCCTCCCTCCAAAACTACCATATCCCCTCTCTCCCCCTTCCTATCTTTATTTAACCCTCCCTCTCTCACAATACGTCCTTCACACAACACCCCCCCTCTCTCTCTCTCTACATATATATATTATATATATATATATATATATATATATATATAGATATATATAATTTTCTCCCCCTCTCTATATATCTATATTCCCCCTCTATATCTATCTCTATCTCTATCCCTCCTTCTCTCTCTCTCCCCCAACATATCTCTCTCTCTCTCTCTCCAACTTTGGTCTTGATCTGCCTCCCTATATTCTTTCTCTCTCTCCCCTCCAGCTCTCCCTCTCCCTCCCTCCCTCTCTCCTTCTCTCTCTCCCCCTCATCCTGGATCTCACATTCTCTCCTCTCCTCCCCCATCTCTCTCATTCTCTCCCTTCCTCATCCCCCTTTCTACATTTCCTTATCCATCCCTCCCTCTCACCACATTTATTCATTTCAACCTCCCTCCTTTCCTCCCTTAGTCCCTCCTCCACAACAACCCCCCTCCAACATACACACACACATACTATCTGTAACCTCCATATCTATCTCTATCTCCCTCACTCTATCCTTATATCTTTCTCACTCCTTCTCTCCCTCCCCCTCTCTCATTCTCTTCCCCTCCCCCAACCTCCATCATCTCTCTCTCTCTCTCTCTCTTTGGGGCCTTTATCAACCCCTCCTTCACAACAGCCCTGATAAAACTATGTCTCTTTCATCTTTCCTATCTCTCCCATGACTCTCGATGCCCCCCTCTTTTTTCTTCACTCACCCACTCATTCTCCCCCCCCTCTCTCTCTCTCTCCCCCCCCTCTCACCCCTCAACCTCTCTACCACTTCCTCTCTCCCGTTGTGCCTCCCCCCAAGCCCCACCTCAAGAATGCATACATGTTTCTTGCAGCGAGAGCATATGCATATTCCTAGTGGAAAGAGCACATGTGTGTTCCTAGCAACAAAAAACGTAAGTGTTCCTATTGCTAGAACCATGTGCATGCTTTTAATGCTAAGAATGTGTACACTATTTTATTATTTATTTATTTATTTTTGGATAAGGATCTTACATGCATGATGCATTGGTTGTTTTGAATACATGTTCAAAATCATAAACATGGTAGTTTTGTGTTCAAAATCATAAGCATGGTAGTTTGGGTTGCAAATATATCAAAACATCATTTTTTGACAAACTCTATATATATCTCTAAATTTGACATTATTTTTCTATGTGTTAGGCATATCCTTTGTGTATGAAACTATAGATACATATAGATGTCTTATTTATGTAGATTCGAATTATACGTTTTCTTGAAATAGTAATAGTATTTACTATTTTTAGTAGAACTTTCTCTTGACATATATTAGAATATTAAAATAAATTCCTTGCTTATTTCCACTATGCTTTTTTTTTAACCTTAATCATTTAATGATTTTTTTTTTATGGTGCACTGGTGGACATTGAGACTTCCAATATGGAGGAAAAAAATTAATATTGTTTGATAATGCTATGTCTCTTTTAGGTTCCACTAACGGAAGGCCTAATAAATTACGAGGCAGCCTAAAAGGAAGGATGTTAACATTAACAAACAATCTTCATTTTTTTCTCCATATATACATATTTTGAAAAAATAGGTGTCCATAAGAACATTGTATTCTCTACAACTCTACATTTTTTGGTAACAAGATTTCATTATTAAGTACTCAAAGGTTGCACGAATGGAAACATATACATTATATTTTGCATGAAAAATAACATATCAATATTAGGAAGACTCAAAATTCATATAGTATTCATATAGTTAAGCAAAATCTCTACACATTAAAAACTATATATTTGGAAATCTAAGTCATTTTCCTACATTTCCTCTTTTTACACCATCTTCAAATTCATTGCATAAGTACCTATATTCATCCCTTGAAGTTAATATATTTTCTTTTTTCAAAGTTTACATTGCCACTAACTCATCATTAATTTGCACCCACTCTCCATATTATTCTCTTTTATTTTGTTTATTTAATTTTTAACCCAATATATAAATATAATTTCATTTTCAGACTATATAAATCATATTTTCAAATATAAAAATATATATTCTTTTAAATAGGGCAATAGGAACTCTACTACTGAGTGAACTCTACAACTGAGTACATAGGAGTTGTTTTCTTGTAATGTTACATTTAAAAATAGCAAAACAATATTTGTATTAACAAATAAAAAAATAGTAATAACTAAATGTTCTTTAAAAGTCGGCCATAAATAAATGCTACAATTTTTATCTTAATTTTACATCAAAACAAAGTAATTGAAAGAAAAAAATGAGGAATACATTTAATTCCTTAATTTCTTTTGAATGTGAGGAACATGTGAATTGATATGTTGTATTTAAATAACTTAATTAAAAAAAAATCAATGTGAAAGAGAGAGCTCTTATTCCATTAATGCATGTTTTATAATTTAGTGTATGATTTTGTAGTTTGTTCAATGGTTAATATAGAGTTTATATGTAATATTTTAATAACAAGAAAGATTCAATGGAAATACAGATAGAATATGTAAAGTAAATGAAAATAAATGATGGTTATAGGGTGTTGTTCAAGATGAATGAAATTGTAATTCCTTTCATTCATAGGTCTTTCTAAATAGATTGATATGCAACATTTAAAAAGAACATTAATAACAAAAAAATCATGTAAGTGTCTATTTATTTATAAAGAGAGTATATGTCTACATTATATAAATCAAATGAAAAGAAAATTTGTAGTTAAAACATTTTGATAGTGTGATCATTGAGATAAGGTTATGTGTATTTTTTTCATGGCTAGAATGAAGTTTGACACATGACATATATGTAACTAAGTAG
This sequence comes from Pinus taeda, assembly GCA_000404065.3. Taxonomy (NCBI): domain Eukaryota; kingdom Viridiplantae; phylum Streptophyta; class Pinopsida; order Pinales; family Pinaceae; genus Pinus; species Pinus taeda. The sequence continues at coordinate 16,777 of APFE031052867.1, forward strand.
CATAAATCCATGTTAACCCTCGATCTATAGAGTGATCAAATGTATAAAGGTGCAAAGATTTCTTCAATTTTTGCACATTGAAGGAATTACAATTCTACATCAAAGGTTGAATTAGAAAGAACTTATTAATGGAATAAGATATCTCACTCTCGTATATGATGTTAAAAAAACAATTCCAAACATGCATATTCAAATATTTGATTTATAATTCACATTATTTTTTTGTTATTAATATTTTTTAATGTTATATATCAACATGATGTTACAACTAAAATAAATTACACATTTTTTAAGAAAAACTTCAATTTAAATTACCTTATTTTCTCTATATCAAATTATGTTATTTAATATGGACATTGAAATATTTTATCTATGGCCTGCACTAAAACATGTTTTATTAGTATATTTTTATTTTAAACATTGGATGTTAATTTAACATAAAATGAATTACACGACAAGGTAGATCCATCTTAACCTTGAATCTATTAGACATTCAGGGGAATCAAATAGTGCAAAACTAATAATATATATATATATATATATATATATATATATATATATATATATATATATATATATATCTACTATATATATATATATACACTTTCTTTCAATCATAATTCCTAAGAAATAACCAAATTATAAGTTTATTTAAAATAATAATAATAATAAAATAATAGTCAATATATAAATTGAAAATATATATATTTTAAAAAAGCATGTAACAATATTCTTAATATGTGATGATTTGTTACAATATCATGACTTATCAATACCACACACTCAAAATACCATAATTCATTTTATATGACACTTGTTCATATGACATTCTTTTTAATTAATGACTTTAATTAAAATGACATAACTACTTAAATAATTGTCATATTTTGATTTGTGAAGACTACTAAAATTATTCTAGAATATTCTATGGATTTTAAATCTCTACCATCCACCTAATAATTATAGATAACTAAATTAAAATTCTGGATGCCACATTCCAAAATAAACATGTTTATGGGCATAATTACTACATCAGAATGTGAGTACGATTTCATTGACACAATGAAATAAGTATTATAAAAAGAATTCACATTGCAATATAATATTAAAACCAATATAGATCCATCTTAACCGTCTATTTAGCAAGCGTTTGACACAATGAAATAAGTATTATAAAAAGAATTCACATTGCAATATAGTATTAAAACCAATATAGATCCATCTTAACCGTCTATCTAGCGAGCTTTGAGACAGATCAAATCTCTTGAGATTCATTGATATAATGAAATAAATGTCTCTCTCTTTGTATGTATATATATATACAGAGGGAACCAATAGATGCTCCATGTGTAATTTTTCATTGTTTAAATTAAATTTTTGAATGCACAAAGGAATTTAATGGATTGAAAATCTTCATTTATTGTTTAGATTACACAACTTAAATTTGAAATTCCAATAAATATTTATTGTATTCTAGAAACAATTCACTGAAAAATATACATAAACAAAAGCCAAAATGTAATAGAGTGAAACTACTTCATATATTTTCACCATAATTGTTTTTTCAGTTTCTTTATATAATATATATAATTTTTCAAACCATGTAATTGGGATTGAAATATTTTACTTAACCTCAATACTCAAATATCTTATATATAAACCACATCATCCACATTAAAATGTTTTTTTTTACAATATATCTCAAAATATATGTCAATATTACTTTGTCCTCCATATTGAAAATTTTATGAAGTTGATATAAAATAAACCAATTAAAAGTATAAAAATTATACATTTTCCTTACACGGAAAACTAAAAATATAATATTTTTTAAACTATTTTTTAATTATTTTTAGTTATTTAACATTTATATAAAATTATGTTACTTTACATCGATATCAAGATATTTTATTTATGGTAAAGAGTGAGTGGAAAATTATTGATGTTTTATTATAAGTTTTGATTCTATCCCACAATATTTTATTTTTATTTAGAGAATAATTTATTTTCATTTTTAAGACGACACATGTCAATTCTAAGTTGAGCAAGAGAAACATTATGCATTGAGTCATGTTAGGTGGTAAAATGCCCTTAGACCTAAATGATAATAATATATTAGTGCATACCAATAATGTAGAGTTGTGTTGGCCGTGGGGGTTTGGTCTAGTGGCAAGCGGATGATTTGCTAAGTCATTCGTGCAGCTATGCAGGTCACGAGTTCAAACCCCAAGAATACCCGAGGGACGTTCAAGGCGGCCTGGGCGGACCCTCCTAGAGGTTATAGAGGTAGCCCGATGGGATTCGACCCCGTGTAACGCGAGTACGATACCACCGCCGTTGCCGATTCCTCTAGTAGAAAAAAAAAAAAAATAAATAAATAAAAAAAAATAAAAAATAATGTAGAGTTGTGTTACATTTATGTTTATATAAAATTATGTATTGCATCATAGATTTAAACCATGATATATAGATGTTAAACATGTTTATAGATATGTTAAATATATTTATAGATATAATTATCATGTAATTTGACTCACATGGGGATTTGAAACTTGAATATAATGGTTTACATAATGCTACATAACACAACTATCCTAAAGTGAAATCTTTATTTTCTTGTACAATAAAGTGAAATCTTTGGGCTAGTAAGCCCATTCTAAGTAGGGAATCGATATACCCCAAAAAAGGGGCGTGGTATGTTTGGGGACATAACCCAATGATTAGCTCTTTTACATAACACAAAGATACTAACCACTCCCCCAAATCCAATCCCCATTCCTATAACCAATGCTATCAATGATATATTTTCATTGAGTTGACTTAGCCATCCCACTTTTACATTACTATTGTTAATAGCATTCTCGCCATTTCTTTCTTGTCTTTCATTTTCATTACATGAATCTAATGGACAACCCCATAAGCACATATTCTTTTGAAAGGAAGTTACATTGAAAGTAGAAAATTGTGTCCCTGTTGGGATTTTCCCACAAAGTTTGTTTGAAGAAACATCTAGAACAGCCAACTCATGTAACTCAGAGAGATCTTGAGGGATTGGTCCACTGAAATTATTATGTGCCAAATCCAATTGCTCCAAAGTAGATATATGACTGAGAGTTGTAGGTATGCTGCCTTCCAATTGATTCCAGGATAAATTCAACAACCGCAAGTGACTCATACTACCAATGCTTGCAGGGATTTCTCCTGTAAGCCTATTGCAAGACAAATCAAATATAGTGTTTGTAGGCAAGACATATGTCAATTTATATTCACTCCCTTTCATATCAATTTCTATCTCTCTATCTGAATCATCTTCAATTGACACATTTGCAAATTTGGAGAGCCTCTCAAGATGATCTGGTATGCGTCCACTGAATCTGTTGTTGGACAAATCCAACACATGCAATTTGGTGAGATTTGTGATGTGTTGAGGAATACAACCATGTAGATTATTATAACTAAGGCTTAAAACTTTCAAGTCATGAAAAAATGTCAAGTACAGAGGGAGTTCCCCTGTCAATCCATTTCTCCTTAAATCTAGTTGTTGAAGATGGGTACAATTGACCAAAGATGTGGGAAGTACCCCAAATAAGTTGTTAGAATGAGCAGAGAAGACTTGCATATTAGTGCAATTTCCAAAGCCATTAGGAATTGACCCCTTCAAGTTGTTTTCTGATAGATCTAATACTGCAAGTGAATTCAAATCATTAATACAATTTGGAATACTCCCCGAAAAGCTGTTGTTATATAAAGAAAGGTGCTTGAGAGCCTTTAAGTGACCTATGGTATATGGGATGAACCCATTTAACTTGTTTGAATGCAATACTAAATATTTTAATGAATGGAGCTTTCCTATGGCTCTCGGAATTGTCCATGTAAGATTGTTGTTTGAAAGATCAATGTCTTCAAAGTTCCTTAAATTGGTAATAGCTTCAGGGATGCTACCAGTGAGCTTGTTTTCAGAAAGATCTAGGAAGGCCAATTGAGTCAAATTGCCAAGGGCTACAGGGATGCTACCAGTGAGCTTGTTTTCAAAAAGATATAGGGCGATCAATTGAGTCAAATTGCCAAGGGCTACAGGGATGCTACCAGTGAGCTTGTTATCAAAAAAATCTAGGCTGATCAACTGAGTCAAATTGCCAAGGGCTATAAGGATGTTACCAGTGAGCTTGTTTAGCGAAAGCTCTAGGACGATCAACTGAGTCAAACTGCCAAGGGCTACAGGGATGCTACCAGTGAGCTTGTTTTCAGAAAGAAATAAGGTGGTCAATTGAGTCAAATTGCCAAGGGATATAGGGATGCTACCAGTGAACTTGTTTCCAAAAAGACATAGGGAAGTCAAGTGAGTCAATTTGGCAAGGGATATAGGGATGTTACCAGTGAGCTTGTTTTTAGAAAGGTCTAGAGAGGTCAAGTGAGTCAAATTGCCAAGGGCTACAGGGATGCTACCAGTGAGGTTGTTTTTAGAAAGGTCTAGGGAGGTCAAGTGAGTCAAATTGCCAAGGGCTACAGGGATGCTACCAGTGAGGTTGTTTTTAGAAAGGTCTAGGGAGGTCAAGTGAGTCAAATTGCCAAGGGCTACAGGGATGCTACCAGTGAGGTTGTTTTTAGAAAGGTCTAGGGAGGTCAAGTGAGTCAAATTGCCAAGGGCTACAGGGATGCTACCAGTGATATTGTTGAAACGAAGAACTTCTGGAATAGAACTGGAGAGCATATTTTCACTCAGGTCAAGCGTTCGCAACACCTTAAGCAAGCCCAACTCTGCTGGAATAGGACCCGAGAGCGAATTTGCGCTCAAATTAAGTGTTTGCAACACTTTTAGCTCACCAAATTGGGGTGGAATTCTTCCACGGAAATAATTATCAAAAACATTCAAAGAGTGCAGCAAAGAAAGGTTGCCAATGGACGGGGAAAGAGTACCTTCCAAATCCTTTTCAACCAACTCTATAGCCACTACTCTTTTGGTATGAAGTCTACAGCTGATACCATACCATGAGGAGCATATGGTCTCCGAGTTCTCCACCGTCCAGTTGAAGAGGATGCCATACGGATCTGCTGTTATGGACTTTTTGAATGATAAAAGCGCATCCAGGTCCTTTTTATCGTGGGTGTCCATTGATGACGCTACCAATTCTCCTTCCTCTACCATGCGTTCAGGAAGCGAAGTAAAGCCATGTGATCCCTCATGATGATGACGAGTATGGGAATACAGATAGGGATGATGATCTTGGCGATGATAAGAATGGGAATACGTTGCTGCAGGCCCAGAGGCGGCCATGCACAGAAGTAATAATACCACAGGAACATCCATTTTCACCTCTCCCACTGCAAAATCTTTCAATGCCCGGGAGTTGTGTGCTGTTGGCTATGTACAACGACGCATATATAAAGAACTCTTGTGTGGAATCCGAAGACATTAAATTAACTTTATTCAAACCTTATGTTTCCACAAAATTCCAACTTCTTCAGCCCCATTTAGTCCAGTCAATAAGGATAAGGATGGCGTTAGAGTCCGTGAATACTGAGATTTTATTTTTATAAAAGAAATTGAAATTTCTCTGCCATTCCTTTCACTCCTCTGTCCCACGAAAGTTGATTTCTTGGCCCTTTGCGCAAACTCCCCCTTTCTTCGCTCCAGTAAAGTCAAAACAATATGGACAGCTCAGGCTTGGGAGGATTTTCTGAACATGAAGAAAGTTCCGCCTGGTTTCCTCATCCCTCTGCCCCATTCACGTCAATTTTTGGGCCCCTGTGCCTCACTCAAGTCAAGTCAATTGAATACACCCAGAGCTCTGTAATTGCCTTCCACTTTCCCAAATCCATCTTTCGTTTTACCCGTTTTGTCTCTACAACTCAACGTTTGATGGACGATGGAGTTTGACAAAACTGCAATGTTGCATCAACATCTCTGGTTATCACAATCACTTAAAATACGCATCAACGCTGGCTGGTATTCACAATTATATTTTTTTTTTAATTCGCAATAATTAAAATAGATGATCATATCTCTTTATTAAAATAAATCATTATATCTCAGCAAAATTGTTCGAAAAAAATAGTTAAAATAGATCATGATAGCTAAAATAAGACATTTGATAGTGTCATGGCTGGTGGCCATTTTACCCCTCCAAAAAAATCGGAAAAAAATAGAGGAGAATACGACACGTCTACAAAAATAATTCACAAGCCTTTCAATTTCGCAAAATAATTCGCAAGCCCACTTTGAAAGGCACCTCTTCTCAACTCTCCAATGCACAGCGTTTGGAATTTGAGTTTGGTCCACTCTTCACGGCAGATGCCTTTTGTCCACTCTGCTCAATTTGCCAAATCCATCCCTCCATCTTTCATTTTCCGGGCAGACATTTGAAAGGCACCTCTTCTCAACTTTCCAACGCACGCACACCCTTTCCAATTTGATTTTGCTATCTACACGTCTTCGTTCATGGAATGTAAGCAACACACTTTTCACGGCACATGCCTTTCAATTTCCCAAGCCAAGTCAATAGCTTTTCAATTTCCCAAGTCAAGTCAATAGAATAGAATAGTCTTTCGATTTTGCAAATCCATCTCTCAATTTCTCCATCTTTCACTTTACGGGCAAGAATCTTGAAAAGCACCTCTCCAACTTTGGAATTTGATTTTACATCGTATACGTATTCATTCATGGAATCTATGTAACATTTCAAAAGACGAAATTTTGGTCTTTCCGAGCCAGTTTCTACAATTTTAATATTTGGAATCAACTTGCAAGTAATTTTACCCATATATTCTATACATTTTTTTCTCCAGTAAAATAAATTTTCCCATTATTAAAATTTTAATATTTAAAATCAATTTACAAATAATCCCACCTATATATTCTATAGGTGCGATTTCTTGGCTCCACTGAAATCGATTTCTTGGTCACTATGCCCCACTCATCTCAACTCCATTTTCTAACGTACACAACTTCATTCACGGAACCTACGCAAAATTTCACGAGAAAGGCTTTTCAATTGAACAAATTTTGGGCCCTCTTCGAGTCGATGTGCGGAATGATTTTTGATGGAAGAAATTTGCTTGGTCACTATGCCCCACTCATCTCAACTCCATTTTCTAACGTACACAACTTCATTCACGGAACCTACGCAAAATTTCACGAGAAAAGCTTTTCAATTGAACAAATTTTGGGCCCTCTTCGAGTCGATGCGCGGAATGCTTTTTGATGGAAGAAATTTGTGGCTCTCTGCGCCACTGAAGTCAAGTCAATGTGTGCACTTTTTTCAACTCAAATACCTACCTCCCCTGTAATTGTATGACATCCATTTTCTCTCTCCAGTTCAGTTTCACACACGATTGCAGTTTAACATCACTTCTCTCCAACTCAGTTTAGCCGATCTCCAACTTAGTTTCTACTTTTAAATAATCATCCGTGCCAATTTTCTAGGTTGCTAACATAAAATAAAGTACCAATTTTCCCAAGATGGGACAATAAAAACAACAGCAATTTTAATATCTATGTACCAATTTTCTCAAGATGGGACAATAAAAACAACAGCAATTTTAATATCTATGTGGCCCTCAAAAAATCAACTTTTGTGAGCTTAAAATAACCTTGCTACTTGGTTATTATATTTTAATCCTTTCCACTAAAAAATAGCCAAAAAAAAAGAAAAAAAAAGCTAAAAGCTGATTATATTTATAATCTTTTTAAATAGACTACGCGGATATTTTTAATCCTTTTTAAAATGGAAAAAGGACAAATCATGCCACACCTATTTTCGTGGGGTTGGTGGAGCTCCCCACAGCTCCAACTACTTGAGCATACCCAGCCACCATGTAATAAAAGAAACCTTCATAATATCATAAATGTATATCAATTACATCTTGAAAAATAAATCTCTATTCACTTAAGAATTTCCGCAACTCTTTTTTCCATTTTATATTGATATATAATGTATATCAATTACATCTTGAAAAATAAATCTCTATTCACCTTAGGAATTTCCGCAACTCTTTTTTCCGTTTTATACTGAAAACTGTATATCAATATCTTCTGGACATTACAGCCGCCTCTTTTCACATTAAGATATTCAGAACTCTCTTTTCCATTGTATATTGAAAATCATCAAGATATGTATTAATTTATGGTTATATAAGGTTGTTTGATGATATTTGTTTCACCATGCATATACAATTTGTTTCACCACGCATATACAATTCACAACTTCTAACGTACACAATTTCATTCACGGAATTTCACGAGAAAGGCTTTTCAATTGAACAAATTTTGGGGCCTCTTCGAGTCGATGCGTGGAATGCTTTTTGATGGAAGAAATTTGTGGAATATTTCACGGGGGATGCGTCTTGATGGAAGAAATTTGTGGAATATTTAATTTGTGGAATATTTCATGGGGAATGCTTTTTTTTATTGGCAGTGTATTTTCTTTAATCTACAAATTAATGTAGTTAAGCTTCTACAACTTTTTGAGGCCAAAAAATCGTAAAACCCTGATGAGTTTGCTATTTCTCGTGTTTTATTTTTTTATTTATGTTCAAAGATCTTTAATTTTCTTATTTATATTTTTAAACTTTTTATAAAATTTCAGGGATTATTTTTTAAATGTGTTTTTTAATTTATTTTTCAGCTTAGCTTTCTCATAAATAATCTCCCAAAATCATAGAAAAATTGTAACTTCTCATTTAGTCAATGACAACAAAGGGCATAAAATATTGGGTAGACTTGACCCGTTATTTGACTCACCCTAGTGATATTTGAGGGGTTGGTTAAGAGAAGCATAAAATTTCACTTTGATCGACCCCTACCTTCCTCCCTTCCTCCTTGTGTTGTCATGTTTGGTGGATGTTGGCAGGGCCACACACTCATTATTAGAAAAGAATGGAATTTATTCTTTGAAAATAGGCTTCTTTTCTTATGGTGACTCAAATTCAGTAGAATGGAATCTCAAAAGGCCAACTTATCAAATACCTCACAAGAGGCTTAGGACACTCGATATATAGAGCTTGATCAAGACGATATGGAGGGAGAACAATATAGGAATATGAATGGGAATTGGGTGTGCACTCATTCATGACACTATCTATTTCTCTTTATCTATCACTTTTCTATCTATCCTTTTCTCTTCCCTCATGTCCCCACTCCCTCTACCTCCCAATATACCTCTCTAATGCTCCTTCCTCTCTCCCTCTACCCCCCCCCCTCCATCTCTATATCTATCTCCCTTTTTATCTCCCCCTCTCCCTCTTTCCCTCACTCCCTCTTTGTCTCTCATTCCCTCACCCCTCTCTCTCTTGCCTACAACTATGTCTCTATCTCCATCAATTTCTCTCTCTCTCTCTTCCTCACTCCCTCTCTCATCTCTCTCCAACTCACTACCTTACTTTATCATTCTCTCTACCCCCTCTCCATATCCTTATCCCTCCCTTATAACTCTCTATGTCTCTCCACCTTTCTCTCTTTATCTTTCTCTTCTTCCTTGTCTCTCTCCTTTTCTCCCCCACTATGTTACTCCTCCAACTACATATCTATGTCCCTTCATATATCTCTCTCTCTTTCCCCCCAATCTCTCTCTCTCACACACACACACACACCATCTCTCTTCCTCACTTCTTCATCACTCTCTCTGAATATTTCTCTCTCCCTCTCTTCTCCTCTCTCTCTCTCTCTCTCATTTCTCTTTCCTCCTCCCTCTAGCTTTATCTCTATCTCCCTCCCTCTCTCCTCTCTCTCTCTCTCTCTCTCTCTTATTTATCTTTCCTCCTCCCTCTAGCTTTATCTATATCTCCCTCCCTCTCTCCTTTGTCTCTCTATCTCACCCCTCACTCTCTATATCTATCTCTCTCCCCCCTGCCTCCCTCTCTCTTTATCTATATCGCCCTTATCACTCTCTCTATCTCTCCATCTGTTTCTTCTTCCCTCTTTATTCCTCTCTCCCTTACCCATATAGATTTGTCTATTTCCCTCCCTCACTCTCTCCCTTCCTCCCTCCCGAGTCCCTACCTACCCCTCTCCTTTCCCACCCTCTTGCCCCCTCTTTCTCCCTCTATATCCCCCCTCTGACCCTATCTTTATCTCCCTCCCTATCTCCTTCTCTCCCTCCAATTTCCCTCTCTCTCTTCCTATATGCCCCCTCTATCACTATATTTATCTCCCTCCATATCTAATTATATCCCTCCCTCCCTAACTACCACCCTCACTCTCTCCCCTCCCCTCTTCCTCTTTCTCTTCCCTCCCTCTCTCCATATCATTATCTCTCTCCACATCTATATTTTCTATGTGTCTCTTTCTCTTCGCTCCCCTTTCTCTCCCCTCCATCTCTATCTCTATCTCTCTCCTCTCCCTTCCTCTATCTCTTTATCTCAACTCCCTCTTTCTCTCTTAATACCTATCTATATATCTCCCTATATTTATCTCTCTACCAGCTCTCTCCTGATGACCCCCCTTATCTCTCTATCCTTTATTCCTTCTCTATATCCTCCCTCCCTCCCTAACTACCAAACTACCTCTCTCCCCCTTCCTCTCTTTCTTTATCCCTCCCTCTCTCTCACAATAACTCCTTCACAACCCCCCCACTCCCCCCAACCCACTCTCTCTCTCTCTCTCTCTCTCTCTCTCTAATATATATATATATATATATATATAATCTCTTCCCTCTCTATGTCTCTATCCATCTTCTCCCTCTAGCTCTGTCTCTACCTCCCTCCCTCTCTATCTTCTCCACATCTCTCTCTCTCTCTCCAAATTGTTTTGATCTCCCTCCCTATCTTCTTCTCTCTCTCCCCTCCAACTCTATCTCTATCTCCCTCCCTCTGTCCTTATCTCTCCCCCCAATCCCTCCTCTCACATTATCTCTCATCCTCTCCACTCTCTCTCATTCTCCCTTTCTCAACCCCCTTTATATATTTCCTTATCCATCGCTCCCACTTGCCACCTTTTTTTTATTTCACCTTCCCTCCCTTCTTCCCTTAGTCCCTCCTTCATAACAACCCCCCTCCAACACACACACACACACACTCTCTCTAACCTCAATATATATCTCTATATCCCTCCCTCTATCCTTATCTCTCTCTCACTCCCTCACTCCCTGCCACTCTCTCATTCTCTTCCCCTCCCCCAATCCCCATAATCTCTCTCTCTCTCTCTGAGGTCTTTCTCAATCCCTCTTTCAAAACAACCCCCATAAAACTATGTCTCTTTCATCCTCCCTTTCTCTCCCACAAATCTCTACGCCCCCCCTCTTTGTCCTTCACTCACCAACTCATTCTTCCTCACCTCTCTCTCTCTCTCTCTCTCTCTCTCACACACACACACACACACACACACATCCTCTCTATTACTTCCTCTCTCCCCTTTCCCCTCCCCAAAAACCCAACCTCAATAATGCATACATGTTTCTAGTAGAAAGAGCACATGCATATTCCTACTGGCAAGAGGACATGCATACTATTAGTGGCAAGAACACAAGCATGTTCCTAGCAACAAGAACACATAAGTGTGGGTATTGCTAGAACCATGTGCATCATTTTAGCACTAAGAATGTGTACACTATTTTATTATTTATTTTTCAATAAGGATCTTACATGCATGATGAGTTGGTTGGTTTGAATACATGTTCAAAATCATAAACATGATGGTTTGAGCTGCAAATACATCAATATATAATTTTTTTCTTAAACTCTATATATATTTCTAAATTTGAAATTATTTTTCTATTTATCGGTTATATACTTTGTGTGTGAGACTATAGATACATATATAAGTCTTATTTATGTAGATTCAAATTATATATTTTCTTGAAACAGTGATAATGTTTACTATTTTTAGTACAATTTTCTCTTGATATGTATTAAAATATTAAAATAAATTCCTCCCTTATTTCCATTATACCTTATTTTCCCCTTTACCATTTAATGATTTTTTTATGATGCACTAGAGGAAATTGAGACCTACAATATGGGGAAAAAATTTAAGAGTTTTTGATAATGCTATCACCCTCTTTGGTTTCACTAAAGGAAGGCATCTTAATTTCAGAGATATTATACTATAGTAATATCCCTGAAATTAAGAGGCTTTCCTTTAGTGCTACCTAAAAGGGTCTTAACATTATCAAGCAATATTCATTTTTTTTCCATATATAGATATTTTGAAAGAAATAATTGTGCATAAGAACATTGTGTTCTCTACAACTCTACCATTTTTTGTAACAAGATTTCATTATTAAGTAATTAAATGTTGCACTAATGGAAACATATACATTATATTTTGCATGAAAAATAGCATACCAATGTTAGGAAAACTCAAAATTCATATAGTTAAACACAATCTCTATAAATAAAAACTATATATTTGGAAAGCTAAGTAATTTTTCTACATTTCCTCTGTTACACCATCTTCAAATTCATTGTTTAAGTACATGTATTCATCCCTTGAAGTTAATATATTGTTTTGTTTTCACGATTTGCATTACCACTAACTCGTCATGGAAAACCATCATTATTTTGCACCCAGTCTCCAAATTGTTTTCTTTTCTTTTCTTTATTTATTTTTGAACACCAATATATAAATAATATTTCATTTTCAAACTATATAAATCATTTTTCAAATATAAAAATATATGATTTTTTAAATGCGCCAAGATGCACTCTACAACTTAGTCCGGGGATGGGAGGGGAGTTGTTGTCACGTAATGTTACATTTAAAAATAGAAAAACAATATTTATATTAACAAATAAAAAAATAGTAATAATAAAAATTTCTTTTAAAGTCGGTTATTAATAGATGCTTCAATTTTTATCTTAATTTTACATCAAGACAAAGTAATTGAACAAAAAAAAATGGGGAATACATGTAATTCCTTCCTTTGTTTTCGATGTGAGGAAGATGTGAATTGATATGTTGTATTTAAATAAAAAAAAAATCAATGTGAATGATATCTATATATATATATATAGAGAGAGAGAGAGAGAGAGAGAGAGAGAGAGAGCTCTTATTCCATTAATACATGCTTTCTAATTTAATGTATGAGGAAGATTTTGTAGTTTGTTCAATGGTTAATATAGAGTTTACTTGTACTATTTTAATAACAAGAAAGATTCAATGGAAACACAGATAGAATATGTAAAGTAAATGAAAAAAAGTGATGGTTATAGGGTGTTGTTCAAGATGAATGAGATTGTAATTCCTTTCATTGGTACATGTTTTTAAATAGATTCATATGCAACATTTTTTTTTGTAAGCTAAGAAATGACTTTCATTCATTCACCTATAAACATCCAGGTTATATGATGGGACCAACCCAACACTGTTCGGATTAATCAATAATTAAATGATTTAAGTGTGATTTCGTTGTGGATTAGTTTATGATTACCAATCTCTCAGATTTTTCTGGAAAATGATATCTTGCATTTATGTGTGCAATCAATAGTGTGTACTATACCTCGGGTCGTGTGTCCCCCTCTTCGTTTCATGCCAAAACTCTTCCTCCGTCGTTCATTCAACCATTTTGCACTTGTTCACTCAGGGTTTTCTCTGATGTGGTTTTGCTACTTGTGAATGCAACTACGCTGAAACTGTTGGGCGCGCCTTCTGGTTTTTTTTCTGGTCTGACAGTGTCACTCTTATACTTGCTTGGATAATCTTTGGTCCTGGTTCATTGGGCAACCAAAAATGGTTTTGCCGCCACCTGTGTAAGTAGATTTTTGTGCTCTTTTTGCAATTGTTTCAACTGGTCTTTACTCCACGAGCTCGGGTTCTGGTATGAGGTTGTCTTGCTTGTGAAACTCGGTGGGTTGGCATGCACTTAGGTTTCGAAACAGTGGCGCTCTCCGGTCTTCGGCTTCAATGGAGGTAGCCTCTTCTATCCATGATTCAATTTTTCTTTTCCATTCTTCTGTTCCTAATGTGGCCACTCCTTTGTCTCGGCTGTTGGTTGGAATTCGAGGGTTAAAATCTTGTTCTCTATTCTCACTATGAATCCTTCAGGTAGGGAAAATGTATCCCTCTTATACTCATGCTCATGCACTTGTTTTGTTTTCCTCTGTCGACAGGTTGCTAACAACTGTGTGTTGATTCTTTTGCAGGTGTTGGGGTTTGCAGTTGGGTATGCTTGGAACAAACGCATCGGCCTTTGCCTGGTAGGCTCTGCCAACACAACTAGTCTTCAGTATTTAGGATAGGCTTGTGAGATTGAGAGTTTGGTTTTCCTCAATGCTTAGTCAATGTTGTCTCTTAGCTGTAGCCAGCATCCTGGTTGTTTTTTTAGCATAGGCTTCCTCAGTTCTGTGATTGTTGGCTATAACTTTTAATGTGTGGGAGACGTTTCCCAAAATCCTCACCTAGGGTTTGTCGACCGTTGGCTTTGTGAATGTTTCCAGTTTATTTTAGAACTCTGCTATGGATGCTCATATGTTTCATTTTATAATTTAAAGAAAAAACTTTTAGGAAAATGTTGATTTCGGTTTACCTTGTTTTTAATGATGATGATGAGTTGTCATTCCTTTCATTCCAGCTTCAACACTTTCGAATTACAATTGTCAATTTGCAACTGTGTTTGTAATTTTTTTTCCACGAACAGAAAGTTCTGTAGTTGCTCTGGTAATTTGTTCTGGTGGTCTATTTCAAAGTTAAGAAGATAATGTATGGCTCGTATGTGATTAACTCGTTCGATTTATTTGTCTACATTCGCTCCTATTTATTCAACGTCGATTTCTTCTATGGGATACAACCCCTAGTTCTAGGAATGCATCTCTGTCTCGTTGTCTGGACTCTGTCTCTTAGAAAAGAAGAATTACATAAACTTGTCTCTGAGCATTGTATCATTTAATCTGATATTCGGTGAATTAGGAAGCAAAACGAAAAATGTTGTGGATACACAGATGGATTTTAATTGTCTGTTATTTTATTATTATTGCTTGAATGCTAAAAAAAAATGTTGAACCCTTTCAATGGATTTTTCATGTACATTTGTAGTCTCCGTTCACAGTTACCTGAACTGTGTAGTTACTATTTTTGGTTGTAATTCTATTTAGTTACATAACGATGCTTGTATTCGGTTCTACTCTTTGACAAGATTTTACATCAAACACATTTTGTTTTTTTCTCCAAAATGACAGAACAATTATTAAATCTCTATTGATTAAAGACAGACAAACTAATGACCCTAACCGACCAAACTGTCCCTAACTAGTACTGAAACTAGAAGTAAACAAAAACTTACACCCTACTTTGACAAACTAACATAAAAAAAAACCAACTTGTTAAGACAACTTCCATCTTGGAGGAGACCAACACCCAGTCATGATGCCCTAGTTGGATGCTCCTGCATCAGGCTCCCGGGGTGAAAAAGAAATCATGACTCTGTTCCATGAGCTTCTTGACTGAAGAACCCACCTGCTCAATCTGCCTGGCATCAAGCCACGAACTGTCCTCAATAGGATGGTTCTTCCACTTGACTAGGTATTGCAGATACTCCTTCCATCGAGTTCATTTGGCCACCTGAGTATCGAGGATGCTCTCGATTTCGGGAGGTTGAACATAAGGAATCTCTCTCATCCAAGTTTCTCCTCCATCCTGGGTATTCCGTGTAGGCCGTGTGGTTCCGTCTTCTTCTTCTGGGTCAGCAGTGTAAGGAAACAGGTTTGCTACATTAAAGATGGATGAAATGCCTACCCCTGGTGGCAGTTGTATCTCATAGGCATTTGTTGAAAATTTCTGGAGGACTTTGCAGGGACTTATCTTCTTATACTTCAACTTATTGTATGCACCTCTAGGGAAGCATTCCTTACACAAATGTGCGAGGACCTCATCTCCTACATTGAACTGTAATTCCCTTCTCTTCAAATATGCTTGTTGTTTATACTTTTAGCTTCTGTCCTGCAATTTAATTTTCACTTTCTCATGCAAATCTCTCATCGCATAAGCGAAATATTCTCCATCTGTGCTTCGCCTTTCTTGCTGTCCGAGATCTCACAACTCATGCACTCCGCGAGGATGCATGCCGTATAGGATTTGAAATGGACTGTAACCTGTGCTGCGATTAGGTGAGTCATTGTAAGCGAACTCTGCCTGTGCAAGCACTCGATACCACATCTGCGAATTCCCACCAATTAAACTTCGTAGTAGGTTTCCCAAACTCCTATTTACCACCTCTATTTTCGTCGGTTTGCGGGTGATAAGCAGAGCTGTAACTCAACTATGTATCCATCTTCTTCCAAAGGGTGTGCCAAAAGTGCCCTGTAAACTTCACATCCCTATATGAAAGAATAGACTTAGGCAACCTATGTAACCTGACAATCTCCGCGAAGAACAAGTGGGCCACATGAGTGGCATCATTGGTTTTTTTGCAAGGGATAAAATGTGCCATCTTCGAGAATCTGTCCACTACTACCATCACCGAGTCATAACCTCACTATGTCCTAGGTAGACCCAAGACAAAGTCCAAGTTGACTGAGTCCCGTGGTCTACTTGGAACAGGCAATGGTGTCTACAGTCTCGTGCTTTGACTCTGACCTTTTGCCAACTGGCACACTTTACATCTGGTCACAAATCGCTGTACATCCCTTCGCATCTTTGGCCAAAAGTAGAAATGACTGAGCTACTCGAGTGTCTTGTCCATGCTGAAATGTCTGGCTAGACCTCCAATGTGCTTCTCCTGAATAATGTTCTCTCTCATCGAGCAGTTAGGAATGCATAGCTTTCCTCCTCTAAACAACAGTTTCTCTTGCAAGTTGTAGTCCAATGAAGGACTGTTATCTCTCACCAAAGGATTCTGACATGCCTCATAGGCTTCTTTAAAATCTGTGTCAGTCTGATATAAATCTTTTAAGTGCTCAAAATCCAGCACTTGTACAGTACTCTCCTACAAAAGTAAGGCTCTCCTACTCAACACATCCGCCACTTTGTTGGCCTGCCTGCTGATGTGTTTCAACACAAAGGCGAAACTCTGCAAATATTCCACCCACTTGGCATGTTTTTGATTCATCTTGTGCTATTGCATCACATACTGTAGTACACAATTATCTGAAAACAACAAAAATTCATTTCCCAGCAAATAGTGCCTCCAGTGTTTTAATGCTTGCACAACAACATAGATCTCCTTGTCATAGGAAGAATATTTCTGTCTGCTTTCATTTAGCTTCTCGCTGAAAAATGCAACAGGTTTATCCTCCTGGCTAAGTACAGCTCCAATAGCTGTACCGCTAGCATCACAGCGAACCTGAAAAAGCTTTTTAATATTTAGCAATCTCAGGATCGGTCTTTCTGTGATCTTCTTCTTTAGTAGCTGAAAACCCCTCTCCGCTGCATCAGTCCATCGAAAATGTTGACTAGCCTTTTTAATGGTTTCCAACATAGGTGCACAGATTTCGGTAAAATTTCTGATGAATTTCTAGTAAAAAATCGCCAACCCATGAAAACTACATACCTCAAATAAGCTTTTCGGAGATGGCCAATTAACTATCGCTTCAATCTTTTGCAGATCCACCTTTAGCTTGTTTTCTACTATTACGAAGCCCAAATAGATCAATTCTTTTTGCAAAAAAGTACACTTCTTCAGATTTATCAGTATTTTATTCTGCTGTAATTTTTCCAGCACTTTTCGAACATGTCAAAGGTGCTCCTCTCTTGTCCTACTGAAAATTAGTATGTCGTCCAGGTACACTATCACAAATTTTCCGATTTATTCTTTCAACATTTCATTCATTAACCACGTAAATGTACTGGGTGCATTGCTCAACCCGAATGGCATAACCAACCATTCATACAATCCCTCATTCGTCTTAAAGGTTGTCTTCCACTCGTCCCCCTCTCGAATTCGGATTTGATGATACTCGCTCTTCAAGTATATCTTAGAAAAATATGCTGCCCCGCTTAGACAATCCATCATATCATCCATCCGTGGCAGTGGGAACCTATACCGGATGGTTATTTTGTTGATGGCCCTCGAGTCTGTGCACATCCGCCATTCTCCTCCTTTGTTGGGAGCGAGAACCGTTGGAACTGCGCAAGGGCTGAAACTTTCCTTTATCAATCCTTTGTCTAGCAGTTCCTGCACCTGCTTCCTAATCTCTTCATTGTCCTTAGGGCTCATTCAGTATGCTTCCTTATTTGGCAAACTTGCTCCGGGTATGAAGTCAATATGGTGACTTATGCTTCTTTTGGGGGGTAGTTTATCTGGCAAGTCATCCATCACTATGTCTGTAAACTCCTGCAACATCTGCTAAATTTATGGGGGTAAATCCAATACCTCTGTATGCAACAATACCATTTTTTTCTCTTCTTACGACTGCATAACTCACCTCGCTATCCTGAACTTGTTTCAGAAACTGTTTTTTGCTGACCAACAATGCTCTTGGCTCACTTGTTCCTATTGTTCCTTCCTGCTTGATGGGCACAATCGTGTGCTTAATTCCATCCTTGACAAACTTATAACAGTTTGTCAATCCATCATGTACCACCTTTCTATCGTACTGCCATGGCCTGCCTAGCAGTATGTGACATACATCCATCGGCATGATGTTAGAAATGACCTTATCCTTATATCTGACTATTTGAAACTCCACCTCGCATTGTTCATCCACCAACAACTGATGTTCTTTTTGCAGCCATGAAACTTTGTAAGGGGTGGGATGTTTCAATCACTTCAATTCCAACTTTTCCACCATCTCTGTGCCCACCAAGTTATCTGTACTACTTTTTTCAATAATTAGCTTACAACACTTATCATGTGACTTACAAACTGTTCTAAACAGAGCCTTCCGCTGAGTTTGTTCGGTGGTTTCTTTTGCTGGTTTTAACAACACCTTGTTCAACACGAGGGCTTCCCCTATTTCTGGAGCATTCTCTTTTTCTTGGGGAGGTGCCTCTGCTTCTTCTGGTTGTGCGACATACGCACCCCTCTGTCCAGCTTAGTCTGCCTCAGGACACTCAAATGATTTGTGTCCCCTCTTACGACACCTTTAACATTGGTAACCAGCTCCTCTGCCTCGGTCATTTCCCCTGCCTCGCTGATACGGCCCACCACCTTTCGCATTATCACATTTATCTACTGATCCAGAAGCTTTAGAACTGCTACCTTCGTCATTACTATTAGCAGTATGCCCTCTGCCATATGACTGGCCTTTTCCTCTGCCAGTTCCTCGTCCTCTCCTGGCATTTTTCTTTCTAGTAATTTTCTCTTCAGCTTTCATAGCACTTCGAAACGCTTCTTCAATGTTCTTTGGAGACAGAATACTAATTTCATCTAAAATTTCTAGTCTTAAACCATTTACGTACCTGGCTGTCTTCTCTGAGGTATCCTCTGTATAACCCTCCCTTAAGTTCACTCGATCAAACTCCTCAGTGTACTCCCTCACCGTCATTCATTTCTTCTTCAGATTCTGCACTTGTCTATGTAGTGCAATCTGATAATCTTTCGGCAGAAATCTGTCCATCAACTTGGCCGCCATCCTTGACCAGGTTTTGATCAACAACTTGTTCAATCTCCTTCTCTCTGTTTGGACACTGTCCCACCACAGGGCTGCGTGTCCCTTCAACTTCCTCACAACGAACTTAAATCTCTGGTCTTCACTGAACTCCTCACACTCGAAATACTTATCTAGCTCACTGATCCAATCCATTAGAACCTCTATGCACAGGCTATCATCATAATTTGGGAGTTCTGGTTTGGGTTTACTGCTTGCCAATAAGACAGATCTCAATAGTCTCATTTCTGGGCCCTCTCCATCTGATCCATCTGTTGTCGCTTCAGCTTTAGGGGTGATTTTAGGGGCGAATGTTCGCCCTTTGGCGAAATTAAGGGGTTTTAAATTTTTAGTGGGCGAATATTTTGTATCATAGTACATTTTTACAAATCACGTCAAATAGCCCACCTTATTTTAAGGGAGAGGGTAAAAAAGGTAAATTTAGCCCTTGAAATTAGGAGTTACAACCTTCCATTAGCCCATTTTCAAGAATAGGTTTTATAGAATAGGTTTTATTTAAGTGAATCCATTCACCCAATTTCAAGAATATGTTTTATTTAAGTGAATCCTATGGGCCAAAGGCCCAAATACCATATTTATAAAAAAGGTAAGGTAAATTAATAAAAATATAAATAAATGAGAGGTATACCATATTTATAAAAGAGGTATGGTAAATTAATAAAAGTATAAATAAATTAGAGGTATGGTAAATAAATAAAGCATAATTAATATAAATATAAATAAATGAGAGGTATGGTAAATAAATAAAGCATTTTTTATATTTACTCCATAAGTCACCTTATATACATGCAAGCAAGGGTGTAAACAAATAAAAATATAAGTAAATTGGAGGTATGGTAAATAAATAAAACGTCTTTTTATACTTACTCAAAAGGTATGGTAAATAAATAAAAATATAAATAAACTAAACGCATGGTAAATAAATAAAACCTCTTTTTATATTTAGTCCATAACCCTCATTCTATTTATGAAGGCTCAAGAAA
>APFE031052867.1:41915-76371 GCA_000404065.3 Pinus taeda
AAATGGCACATGGTATTGACCCATGGTATTCACTTGGAATGTAGCCTATTTAAATGGGGGAATTAAACAGAATAGATCCATCTTTACTCAGGATCTAACCCCCAAGAGGTATCAAATATCGTGATATGCAAACTAGCATAGAGTGAAAAAATATTTGATCCGATCAAGAGTAAAAATGGATGTTGTAATTTAATGTATGTTAAACATTTTAGCTTGGTTAAATAAAAATCAACTATTAATTTTATTAATTTTTATAAATTACTAATAGTAATTTTTAAGCTCCAGGTTTATGATAACCCATGGTATTGACCCATGGTATTCATGTGAGCATAGACTATTTAAAGGGGAAATTCTATCTTAGATCCATCTTAATTCTGGGTCTACCAAGTGCTCAGAGGGATAAATAGATTTCATCCCCCTAAGAGTGGTAGATGTGCAGTTAAGATAGATATAGGTTGGTTTTTATGATAATGAAGATATTAAATAGACTTAGGAAATTATATTGTAAAAACATCTTAAGGTGAATGGTTAAAGCATAGACATTGGACAAATATATTTGTATACTTCTATTTTAAACTGAAACAAATCCAGGGCTAAAAGGAATAGACCGATTGCACTAGTCATCCTTCTATAACTTTCCAACATATGCTAGAGTAAATAGATTGTAATTTGGGTAATTTTTCTAATTGCAAATGGGAACATACTTGTGTATTGGGAGGGTGGTTACGAGGTCCCTAGAAGTGGAGTAAACAGATTGTAATTGGGAATTTCTAATTGCAACTAGGACATACTTGTGTATTGGCAGGTGGTTATGAGGTCCCTAGAAGTGATGAATTTGAATTTTTCTTGGTTTTATATATAGTATTAGGTTTTTTCTCATGCTTTCTGTGAATGGCATGGGTGAATTTTATCTTACACCTACTAGATTATTGATATGTAATTTCAGTAATTTTGATTTCAAAAGATATTTTAAAGAAATGCAATGATTTCATTTGTGTATTCAATAAACAAGATTTTATAATTGAGTAAAATATTCGCCATGCCTAGTGAGAGATTTGCCAAAAATTTATATATACATATCATATTATTGATAAAATCGCCTTCCATTTTTCCTATATACCATGGAGATTCGCCCATTCTAGCTTACTTATCTCTCAAGCCATAAACTCCTAGAATTCAGTTTGTTTCAAATGGCGTGTTAAAACTCAGTTTATTTCATTTTCTTCAAATTTGTGCCTGTAGTTTATTATGGTCTACATTTTTCTCCTCCATAGGGTTAAACCCTTTGTTCAACATGGGTATAGTCGAGACTCTACTTGCTCCTCTAGCTAATCCCATTTGAGACTACTGCTACCGAGATGCATATTTTGACTTAATGAAGTTCTTTAAGGATTTGACTGGAATTTTTGTTGTAATGAATGGCTCCAGAGTCGTTATCTTGGTCGTGTGATTATGATTGTTAATTTGGTGATTAAGTTATCGCTTTCTTTAATTTATTTAAGTTAAGCTCTGATTTTGAGAATTTTTCTTAAGCTACCGAAAATGTATTACTTCTTTCTAGTCACTATTAATTGTCACCTATTAAGACCTAGGTTTATTATTTTTGGAGAAAAGACCCGTTCGGATCATTTAATGTTTTTCCATCTTACTTTATCATGGAGCGTACATGTATTTTCATTTTTAATTTAATCATTATCAATGAGATGCCTCTCTTTTCTGGAATTTGGTTTATGAGTTTGATGGTATGAAGAAATAGGTTAAAGCCCTCATTTTTTTTCCTGCATTACTATTTAATACATCATACTGTTCTCTATAGTTTATTATGAGTGTATTTCTTCCTCGCTTCCTCGTCCAATGTCGGTTGTCAAGTTAAATTCGTTATGTTGCAGTGAAGGGAATGGTGTCATTATAAAACCTTCCCTAAAGTTGTCCCTTGTTTACTTATTATTGTGACTATGGAATTTAGCGTATAAGAGTTTTTGTGTAGATTATGTTTTTCCAAAACCATCCCTCTGTTGCTAACTCACGATGACCTAAGAGGGTAATATGGAATTCAATTTTGATCTTTCTATGTTCACATAACCTCCCACGAATCAACTCGACAGTCGAATCTTTCCCATTAAGTGTGATTTTGAATTGAACAATTTTTGTTTAGTGTACCGACCATTCGATTGACAGTGTTTTCTCTTCCTCATGGGGTCTTCTACCTTTCCAGTATATGTTCTAGAGTTTAGGTAGCTTTTTCATATAGAACACATAAAATTTCTTTTATGCAAAGAGCCATCACAGTAACTCTATCCTTAATTTTTCCTAAAAAGAAAACAAGAAGTTAGAAGTACTTTCGATTCTTTCTTTTCATGCATACTTTAATTAAAACATATTAAGCCTAATCTTGCGGATTTCATTCACACAAAATTTATTTTGGCATACAACAGTTCTTAAGGTTATCCCTTATGTCCTTTTTCATAAATAACCTAGTTTATATTCATTTGATACCAAACAAATTTAATCATAATACTTAAAAAAGAAGAAGAGAAATTCAAAATTATTTTTCTTATCGCAGTTCTACTTTCTGTGATAAATTATGTTAAACAACTTGATACACATTCAAGCACTATCCATTAGTCAAGATTCTAGAATTTGCAGGCAAGACCCTGCCTCCCTACCAATCAGGATTAGCCTATTACGCCTATTACGTCCTGATCCACCCCGTGTGCTTCTTAGTCCAGAAAAGTTCTTTTAAAAACAGTTAATGATTCACCAATATCAAGACTCTTTCTCATTATAGCTTAGAATATTTTCATTCACAGACCAAGTCTGAATCTAGCTAGAGTTTCCATTGGCTCTTAGTCCAACTCTGAAATTCCTCTAGGCAACATCTTGCCTTTTGCTTCTCTTTTTTCTTCTCTCCCCCTTGATTTCTCTCAACTCTCAAGGAAAGAGGGAAAAAACTAATCTTAACTCTTTGGTTAAAAAGAGGATTACTTAGGTCAATTATTTTATCAGATAGATTTATTCCATTTCAATATTATTTCACATATATAATTTATTTATTCAAGTTCAATATTATTTCACATATATAATTTATCAGGTTCACCTAATAACCACAATGATTTTTTTGTTAAATGCTTACAATCACTTGGGGTGTCACATATCTCCCTCTCTATTGCAACATCGTCTTTGGTGTTCATTTCTTTAGACACCCTTGGAAACAATTTGGGATATGCCTCCTACATAAATTCCTTGTTTTCCCATGTAGCTTCCTTTGGCTAAAGTATTTCCACTATACTTTAACCTGGATGATAGTTTTCTTTCATAGCATTATTTCTCTCTGGTCGAGTATACACATAGGTTCTACCAGAGGTTCTACCAGAAACTCTTCATCTAATTCAACCTAGTACAATTACAATTAAATCATTAATTTGTTCCATTATATATACAAAAATTGTTTTCTAGAAATTTCTAAATAATTTTCATTACCTATATATCTTGTCAATTTATGATGTGTTTAGAATCATAAACTAACTCTTTTAGAAGTGAAACATGAAACATATTGTGAACTCGAATGTGACTAGGTAGTGCCAGTTGGTATGCCACTAGTCCTATCCTTTCCAAAATATGAAAGGACCCGCAGTATCGAGGTGCTAGTTTCGCACAATTTTCCCATCTAAGGGAACTTCTCTTAGGCTTAACACTCACATAAACATGGTCAATCAACTAGAACTCCCAGTAATATTTTCTTTACCAACATATCCCTTTTGTCTATCATGAGAAACCCTTAAATTTTTCCTAACTTTTCTCATTGTTCTTTCCATTTCTTCTGACATATCAGGTCTGGAAATTAGTTTATTCTCAAGGCTATTCTAGTTAGAGGGTATGTGACACCTTTTCCCATAAAGCACCTCATAAGGACTCATTTTCAATGACATATGATAATTGTCATTATATGTAAACTCCACCAAATGAAAGTATTATTCCCACTAACTGGGTTGTTGCATTACATACATACGCAAAATATCCTCCACCACTTGATTTACCTACTCAATTTGTCCATCGGTATGTGCATGATAAGTAGTGTTGTAGTGGACGTGAGTACCCAATCTGGTGAAGATTTATTTCCAAAATGTTGAAGTAAATTTTACATCTCGATCTGAGATAATAATTCTAGACATGCCATGCAGCCTAAATATCTCTCTCATAAACAAATCTTCCACCTAGGTAGTTTGATAGGTAGATTTAACTGAAATAAAATGGGCTACCTTGCTCGGTTTATCTACCACTACCATAATAGAGTCATTTTGTTTCTTGTACTTGGGTAATACGGCTATGAAATCTAAGGTAATTGTGTCCCACTTCCATTTAGAAATGGGTAAGGGATGCAGCAACCCAGAAGGGTAGGGTGTTGATGTTCTGCCTTTACTAATTGACATTCTAAGCATTTAGTTAAGCATTTTTAAATATCCTTCCTCATACCAGGCCAATAATAATACTTTTTAATTTCAAAAATTAACTTTTAATAACCCCTGCCTTTACTAATTGACATTCTAAGCATTTAGTTAAGCATTTTTAAATATCCTTCCTCATACCAAGCCAATAATAATACTTTTTAATTTCAAAAATTAACTTAAAATAACCCGAATGAATAGTATAGGGAATTCTATGGAATTCATCCAATATAATTTTTTTAATTGAAAACTGATTAGGAACATGCCTTCTTCCCTAGAAAATCAATAGATCTTCATTGTTGATACCATATTCACTATGTTTCCTAGTATTCTAAGCAAGTTTAGCTTGTCACCAAAGATATTCATATTCTGTATATTTTAGGACAACTTCTTAATCTATTCATAAAAATTAAACTCCACTTGACTGTATAGATCTCATATACATCATGCAGTCTTCTTCTTAACACATCAGACACTCGGTTCTCCTTTCCCTTAAGATGTTTTATTTCAAAATCAAACTCACTCAAAAATGCAGCCCATTTGGCTTGATGTGCATTCAATTTGGGTTGCTTAAACAAACTGATCAAACTATTGTGATCAGTCATCAGCAAGAATCTCTTCCCTAACAAGTAGTATCACCACACCTTCAAAGCATGGACTACAACTATTAACTCCAGGTCATAGGAAGAATACCTCGCCTCATGTTCCTTTAGCTTACAAGATTCATAAGCAATCACCTTACCCTCTTGCATCAGAACCCCCGCTACACATTCCTAGCAAGCATTAGTACAGAGTATGAATTTTTTTCTGGATCTGCAAATTTCAATACCAGGGCAGTAGTAAGTAATTGTTTCAAATTCTCAAAATTTTGTTGAAATTCTTTTGTCCATCTAAAATTCCTTCCTTTCTTTTGCAAATAGGTGATCGAAAATGCAACTTTAAAGAATCCTTATATAAATCTATGATAATATCCAGCCAGTCCCATAAAGGAGTGTATATCTGCTACATTTGTTTGGATGGGCCACTCCATGATGGTTTTTAAATTTTTTCGGGTCCACCAATATACATTTAAAGGAGATAATGTGTCCTAAATACTGTATTTGATCTTTGAAAAAGTCTCATTTTCTAAACTTAGCATAAAGTTGGTTTTCCCTCAAGGTTCGTAGTACTAGCCTAAGGTGTTCTTTATGCTCCTCTATGTTCTTAGAATATATGATAATTTCGTCAATAAAAATAAGAACAAACTTGTCTAGCAAGGGGAGGAAAATTTTGTTCATCATACTCATAAATGTTGTCAAGGCATTTGTGAGTCCAAAATGTAGAATGATGAACTTGTAATGTCCATAGTGTGTTTTGAACATTGTTTTATGTATATATTCATCCTTAATGTGTATCTAGTGATAGCCTGGTCATAAGTCAATCTTTGAAAATACCGCAACACCCTTCACTTGATAAAAAAGATCATTTATTCTAGGCAACACGTACTTAATTGTATATGTTAACTTATTCAGTTGCCTATAGTTTATACATAGACGAAGAGTGTCATCTTTTTTCTTACAAATAGAACTCGTACTCCCCAAGGAGAAACACTAGGGCGAATATAACCCTCGTCCAATAACTCTTGAAGTTATATTTTCAATTCTGTCAACTCAGAAATGCTCATCCTATAAGGGGCTTTAGAGACTGGGGTAGCTCTAGGAACTAATTCAATGCTAAAGTCAATGTTCCTTTTGGGTGGTCATCCTAGAATCTCTTCTGAAAATACATCCTTGAATTCTTGGATGACTGGTATCATTTCCAGAAAAGATATTTTGTATTTAGAATTACCATAGTCCACCTCCACAACAAAAATTTGACAACACTTGTGAATACACTTTCCTAACTGATGGGCTGAAATTGGACGTAGCTTGACTTCCCTTATAACACCCTCGATTTCTTTTCTATTGCCCTCATGAGTAAGGAAGCTAATTGTTTTATCTTTACAATTTAATAAGGTCCAATGTTCTTCTGGCTAGTCCATGCCTATCAATACATCATAGGAGCCTAATGCTAGTAAGTTTATATGTTCCTTAACTTGTTGTCTAGCTATATCAATTATGAAATTTTCTACCTTTACAGCTACCCTTATTTTAGCTCCTGTGGCTAGTTGTACTAGCCAAGGGTTCCAGAATTTCATGCTTGGCATGTGACATAAATCAACTATTTTTGGGCTAATATAACTTAAACTTGCACCAGGGTCTATCAAAATAAAAACAAGATAGCTAAATAATTTACCTTCAAGCTCCACCATGGCTACTTGATAATTTACTTGATCTGATCTTCCAAGGTTGCATTAATCCTTGGTATGCTCCTTACTACTTCACCAACAGTAGACGCATCTTGTATTTTGGTAGCTTATTATGGTCGAGTGTGGTGAGGACAATATTTGTAGTAATGGGGTTCCCAATAACCCTAGTACTATATAGGGGGCTTCAAATTTTGATTGGGCTCAAATTTACTAGATGCCCTCGTCTGCTTTACTTCATTCTGAGATATAAATCTCTATTGGTTTTTAATTGCAGGCCCACTTGACCCCTTTCGACCTACACCTTTGATTCCAATTGTCCTTGCATTTATGTTGTTCAAGAAATTGTTATGCCCTTTTTTTATTTATCCAAGTCTTAGTTTTATCTGCTTTCTTCTTCATTTTATGGTAACATATTTGAGCCTTTGGAATGGCTTCGTCCATTTTCTTTGGGTTATCAAACTCCAATTTCTCTTTCATGATAGCAGGTAGGTTGTTGGTAAACCATTGCACTTTTACTTTTTCCTCACAGATGTAAGGGATATATCTCAACAAAGAAGTAAATTTAATAATAAATTCACGAATGGATTGATGTCCCAACCTCAACTCATGGAATTATTTTTCCTTTTCATCGTAAAACCTCTTAGTCAAATACTTATCTTTAAAATTATTCTCAAATTGATCCTAGGTCACTTCTTGCTCATCAGTACCTTGAACCATTTTAATCTCCTTCCACCATAGGGTTGCATTACCTTGCAACTGGTACACTTCCGACCTTTTCTTTAAATTGTCATTATATTCGTATATTTGAAAATATTTGTTCATATTGATCAACCAAGCTTATGTTAACTCCTCCTCTTCACCATTAAAATTCATAGGTTTCATTGTCTTGAACTCCCCTTGTAACTCTATTTTTTTTCTTTTTGGTCAGTTACCCCAAATACATTATCGAATTCCTCTTCATTACTTGCTCAACACACCCCCGCCCCCCCCCAAGCCTCTGGGTGATTTTCTTGTTGTTTGTGGAACTCTTCTTTGTTGCCTTCATCCTTACTAGGATTTGGGTACCACTTGTTCTACTTGTTTGAGAGAATTTCCATGATCTTCTCTTGCTCCATCCACCACCTTTCGTTTTCTGCCCTCTAGTTCATAATTTATGCTCGATGTCGTTGTACAGTCTCCAACATCATAGCTTTTGTATTCGGACCTTCTCTACCGAGTTGAACCCACATTTTTGGTTACCCTCTGGTACATGTGTTGCTTCTAATATTCGAGATGATCCTCCTAGCACGGTAATCCCTGCTCCCTGCCTCATATTGGATCAACTTATTTTCTCTTTCTTTGCATTATAAATTAGTTTTGTTATTTCACATCAATCCCTTTAGGTCTAAGCGTAGTAACCTGAATGCTCTAATACAACTTGTGACATACATCCACCATAACCATCACATTCAAGACTAAATAAAGAAATAATATTATTTAATGTAGCTATTTTTCGTATGCTTGAAACATTATATGATATGGATTATATTTAAAGGTTACAAAGACAATTATTACAGTGTGGATAATATGTTTGAAGTAGTTAAAACTATATAGATAACTTCAATTATTTTGA
Source organism: Pinus taeda (assembly GCA_000404065.3). Classification (NCBI taxonomy): domain Eukaryota; kingdom Viridiplantae; phylum Streptophyta; class Pinopsida; order Pinales; family Pinaceae; genus Pinus; species Pinus taeda. The sequence continues at coordinate 50,260 of APFE031052867.1, forward strand.
TGCTGGTGGAAAAATAGCCTTGGGTTCTCAAACCTTCCTTTGTGCCACTTGGAAACATTTTTGTCATCGATCATGGTGCACCTTCATCTGACGGATATCGGCTACCTACAGTGGTTATCTATAACCAACCAACCTACCCCTCACTCTAGTCAGTCATTCCTAGGATTTTTTGTGGTATGGTTTTTCTCTCCAACCTCTCTCATCAACCATGTTCTCTATCATTTTCTAGCTCCTTCTCCACCATTGGAGCCCACAAACTACATGCTCGCATTAGCACTGCAACAACTCGGGAGTCGGATAATGCTCAAAGTTTGATTTTAAGATAACCCTTATATCAATTGCAGTGCTTGTCTTTACAATATTGATTTATGATTTTCATGCTTATTAGCTTCGTGTCCTTTCTTTTTACAGGACTCTACATTCTGGATTACTTATGTTGAAAGCCAGTAAATTGCTAGAATTCAGTTTGTTTCAAATGGTAAACTATTAGAACTCATTTTATTTCATTTTCTTCGAATTTGTGCATGTGATTTATTTTGGTCTACATTTTTCTCCTTCACAGGGTTAACCCTTGGTTGAGCACGGGTACAGTTGAGACTCTGCTCGCTCCTCCAGCTACCCCATTTGAGATTATCGGTACCCAAGTGCATCTTTTCACTTAATGAAGTTCTTTAAGGGTTTGTCTGGAGTTTTTGTTGTAATGAATGGCTCCAGATTCGTTATCTTGGTCTTGTGATTATAGATGTTAGTTTGGTTATTAAATTATCGCTCTCTGTAATTTATTTAAGCCTTTGATTTTGGGAATTTTTCTTAATCTACCCAAAATGTATTACTTATTCCTGATAACTGTTAATTTTTGACTATTAAGACTTAGGTTTATTATTTTTGGGGAAAAGACCCATTCGAATCATTTATTAGTTTTTCATATTACTTTGTTATGGAACGTACATTTATTTTCATTTTTAATTTAATCATTATCAATCAGATGCCTCTCTTTTCCAAAAATTGGTTTATCAGTTTGATGGTATGAAGAAATAAGTTGAAGCCATCATTTTCGTGCATTAGCATTTAATGCCTCATATTATTCCCTTTAGTTTATTGTGAGCATGTTTCTTCCTCACTCCTATCTATGTATATGTATATATATATATATATATATATATATATATATATATTAATATATATATATATATATAATATATATATATATATATATATATATATATATATATAGCAAGGGTTTCATCTAATGTCGGCTATCAAGTTAAATTTGTTCTATTGTAGTGAATGGTATGGTGTCATTATAAAACCTTGTTTACTTATTACTGTGGCTATGGAATTTATTGTATAATAGTTTTTGTTAGATTTTGTTTTTCCAGAATTGTCCCTCTGTTTCCCACTCACGGTGGCCTAAGAGGGTAAATATGGAATTCAGTTATGATCTTGCTATATTCACATAACATCCCATGTCTCAACTCGACAACTGAATCTTTCCCATTAACTGTGTTTTTGAATTGAACATTTTTTGTTTACTATACCAAACATTTGGTTAACAAGGTTTTCTCTTCCTCAAGGGGTTCCTCAGGGGGTTCCTCAAGGGGTCCTCAATGGGTCCTCTACCTTTCCAGTATTTGTTATAGAGTCTAGATGACTTCTTCATATAGAACACAAATAATTCATTTTATGCAAAGAACCATCACAATAACTCTATCCTTAATTTTTCTTGAAAAGAAAACAAGAAGTTAGAAGTAATTTCAATTGTTTATTTTCATGCATACTTTAATTAAAAGAATATCCGGACTAATCCTCCATATTTCATTCACACACAATTTATTTTGATGCACAATAGTTGCTAGGGTTAACCCCTCTGTCCTTTTTCATAAAGAACGTAGTTTGTATTCCTTTCATACCAAAAAAAGTTAATCATAATACTTAACTAAAAGCATATCAGGTCTAATCCTCCATATTTCATTCACACATAATTTATTTTGCTTTACAACAATTGCTAGGGTTAACCCTTCTATCCTTTTTCATAAAGAACATAGTTTGTATTCCTTTCATACCAAAAAAATTTAATCATAATACTTAACAAAGAAGCAGAGCAATTCAAAATTCTTTTTCTCATCATATTTCTACATTCTCTAATAAATTATGTTATACAACTTGAAACACATTCAAGCACTTATTTTTTAGCCAAGATTCTAGAATTTATTGAAAAGGATTAGGCTATTACGTCCTAATCCTCCCCCTATGCTTCTTAGTCCAAAACAGTTATTTTAACAATAGTTAATGATTCACTGGCATCAAGACTCTTTCTTAGTCTAATGTAGAATCCTTTCATTCACACACAAAGTTTGAATCTAGAGTTTCGAGTGGCTCTTAGTCCAGCTCCAAAATTCCTCAACGCAACATCTTGCATTTTTCTTCTCTTTCCTCTCCTCTCCCTCCTAAGTTCTCTCAACTCTTGGGGATAAAATGAAAATAACTACACTTAACTCTCTAGTGAAAAAAGAGAATTAATCAGGTCTTTCCTTCTAAGTCCTAAGGAAAAAAAAATTATCAGTTAGATTTATTCGAGTTCAATATTATTCGACATATATAATTTATCATGTTCACCTAATAACCACAGTGATTGTTTGTTAAATGTTTACAAGGGGTGTCACACATATATGCATGTTGGAATTAAAATATTTTACACAACATGTGCATTAGACATTTGATCAATGAACTACATTGTTCACAGTAAAATGGTATGTTTATTAATATATTTTTAAATATATTAAAATATTTTATTGATCACCAATATCGATTTTTTTTAATATTATCAATTATTTTTAAATGTAACATATTATTTTTATATTAATAATTTAATGACTTACCACATTTCTCTCTTATTATTCCTATTAGTGAATACTTTATATTTTTTGTTTTATTTTTTAATCTTTTAATTACTTTTTCTCTATGGATATTGAATATTTTGTTATATACAACATTAAAATATTTTCTTTTAACATTTTCTTTAAATATAAATATATATGAATTTGATATGGACATAAATGAGTTAATATAAATCTTTAAATAATTTATTTAAATCTCATGTTGAAATATTTTTGAGAAGTATAAGTTTAAACATTTTACTTACAAATTTTCTCTCTAATTATCCAATTATTTTATTTATCATTGAAAACTAGCTAAATATTTTAAATACATTGGGTTGTAATATCAACAACTCTAGTGACCATAGTGAGGTTGAGATTATTAACTTTTTATAATTATTTTAATTAAAACTAACTAAAAATGCATATTATTGTTGTTTTTTTACTATAGCTGACATTGCTTTTCTATTGACAGAATATTTTATTTTTATTTTAAAAAGACATGTGTTAAATTCACATGGACTAAGTCACATTACGTTCATAGTGGACTATTTTTTATTTTAAGAAGACACGTGTCAAATTGACATGGACTAAGTCACATTACATTCATAGTGGACTATAAGATGAACGAGTTGACCCAATTACATATATATAAATTGTTGATTATCATTATTTTAATTAAATTTAAAGAAATATATATGTATATATAGAGACATTAATTTTATAATTCTTCATCCTAGGTTATAAAATCCTCTTGTCCTATAAAAGAAAATAGATAGTGAGGAAATAAAATTGTGAAGATTCATAAAGTTTTATAATAAATTATTAATTTATATATTATAATTATCTTTGATATATTATCAACCCAAATCCATTTTTAATTCCATGGTACTTTTGCATTCTATACATTCTTGAGCTTCTATCAATTGAAATGTCATGGCTTTTCCAATAAGATGCTATAAATCATATCCAAAACTTATCAAATGATTTCAAATTTATATATATATAAACATTAAGAATATTTACATTATTTTACAACATTTTTTACATATTAGACTATAAATACTACTAAACAAATATTAAATTAAAAATTAAATCATTTTACTAATTTTTACCTATTAAACAATATTAAATTTTAAAAAAACAATTATTATAAAAATTTAAATTACAAAAATTTAAAAAAAAAAAATTAAAATATTTATAAATTAATTAAATTTTAAAAATATATTATTATTATTGTTAATAAAACTACTTTCAATAAAATATTAAAAACACTATATTTAAATAATTAATACATTCAAACTTATTCTCTATGTTATATTTATAACAATCTTGAACTTAGAAAATTTTAGTTTTTTATAGTAATGTCTAACTTTGTATTTTCGGAGACATTTGATAAAATTGAAACGATAGAGAGAAGATTAGCATCAAATGAGAAATGTCCAATTTTTAAGTAAAAAAAACAATGTCGAACTTTAAAACTTCAGCATTTTATAACAATGTCTAACTTTTAAAATATCAATTTATTTTATTATACAAATTTTGCTAAAATAAATGAACTTGATTTATGTAAGTGGTTTTCTTGAAAAAATTTATAAGTATCTTTATAAATGTGTCTTATTTATAGATGATGATAGAATAGTAATTAATATCATTAGAAGAATAATAAAAGTTTAAATAAATATTGTATAAATATTGTTTTTTTATAAAATGAAAATGTTTATATAAAACTATGTGTAATTTTAAAATATATTAATATTAAGTTAATTTTTTTTATAATTATATTTAAAAATCAAAAAAATTTTAAAGAATACATTTTTAATAACTAATAAATATAATATACAATAAATTCAAAATTTCACGGAAATAATAATTACTAATAAAACTAAAATATAAAATATAATATAAATAATAACTCTAATACCTCGGTAAAAAATGGTTTTCTTCCAAATTTTATTATAAATTCTAACGATATAAGTTCTATCATAGCGGTGTGGATTTTAGGGATAACGAGCACATCAATGGACACTCAATAGAATTAAACACTTGCTTTGTCCTTTACCACTTCCCTTTCCTTAATCTCATATCTGACTTAGTATATTGTTTATGGTACCTACAAATTTCCTTAATTAGATTTTAAATATGTTGTTTAAAATTAATGTTTATATATATATAATATATAATTTATTTAGTTAATAAATTAATAAGGAATATATCTTAATTAAATTTTTAATATGATTTACATTAATTAAAGATGAAAACATTTTTTTATTTATATAGTTGATTTATATTTAAATAATTTATTCAGTATTTTAGAATCCTAAAAAAAAAATTAGTAAGCTTTTATCAATTTTTTGGTTTCAACAATCATATTCCATCCTAATATATCACCATTATATTATTGTATATTTTAAATTACATATATAAACAATATGATGATAACAATATATAAAATAATATGAATGATAACATTGGTTAACAACTTTTGATATTAAATTTGGTTGATTTAGCATTCTTTTAATCTGCAATAACTCAACATTTCTTTAATCCCCAATGGTTCAATTGATATTGAGGGCACATAGTGCTTAAATGATAGGAGATGTTGCTTGGAATTTGAGGCAATCTTATGAAGCCTCTTATCTTATTCTTATGTATTAATTGATTAGATATAATGTGTTTATTTTTAAAATTATAAATTATAAAATACTTTTCAATAAGTGAATATTACACATTTATTAATATCTTTTAATAAATATTGTCCACTGTTTAGACTATGGCCTTAACATCACTAACCACTTCCTCATTTCCACTAATCATCCAGAAAACTAGATGCTTTTATCCTTCCCATGGAGATTATGTTACCTTGCAAGCTCTCTAGGAAGGGACAAATGAAAGGGTTTAAATGTTTGTGTATTATGAGGATGATGAGAGTAAGAAAGGTGAATCATTTTAGCCTCTATGTTTGCTCATTCCCATGATTTTACACTATTATGGAAATTCATTTCTATTGGCACGTGCCATGTCCCATATTTAGGATGATAGCTTCAATCTGCTCATGGCATATGAGAAGATTCAATGTGTAATGATTATTGGACCTTCTCAATAAATATATCAATGTATATTGTTTCTAGATTTGAGTTGACTTTCTTGTTATTTAAGTCACATCAACTTCATTTGCAGGAATTTTTGTCTCTTAGTTTTTTCTCCCTTCTACCACTTTTTATTTTTCTTTTGACTCTCCTTAATCCTCCCCTATTCTATGCTAAGTATCTATATCCTTTAGTTTGTCACCTTCCCGTAGTCTCCTTTGTCTGCACAAGTTGCTATCCTTGGTGGGTATTTTGGTGCCTTTTGGTTTATCTGCCTTGTCCCCTTAACAATCCTTGAGTGCCCTTGTTTGCTAGTTTTTGGACATTCCCTATATTTATCTCTATCAGATCTTTCTAACCCTTCTGTATCGCTTGAGCATCTCAAATTTCTGAAGATTGGTTGGTCCCATACTCTCTTTGTCAAGTAGTATTATCCCTCCTCCCTCTTTCCTTATTGTTTCCTTCATTGTGCCTCCTCATGACCTCATTAGCTCTAGATAGGGTCCCAATAGGAGAAAAATTTCCACTTTTACACAGCCAAGATCCCAATAGGAGAAACTTTCTCCCTTGTACATATGTTAATTCCAACACAAAGGCCTCTACTAGCAAGTGTATAGAGCACACCCCTAGCTTGGCTTGAGGAGAAATGGATGCAAAAAAATGAGAAGCCCAAGTTGAATACATGGTTATATATTATATAGAGGTGGAGGATGATGATAGGAAGTGAATCCCTATTATAGGAAATGTCCGATGATGAGAAGAAGTGAATCCCTACCATAGGAAATGCCCATTCCAAAAGGCCCCAATATATGCAAACAGTGCATTTATATTGGCTAATAAAAACTATAATGGATAAGTTATTGTTTCACAAAATTGAAGCCCATGAGGACATCCTTTTTTACATTCACATTTTGCAACAAAAGGTTAACAAACTAGATGGTAAATTTTGAGTTATAGCCAAGAAACTCAAGGACATGGAATCTCATAACATTTGAAGAAATCGAGCAATTTCATGCTCATGTTTACATGGACTCCACAATAGTTAATTATTCTCTTTATTTTAATATTTTTGTTTTTAGAAAGCAATCCCAAACTAGATTGTATTTTTTTTTTCCAAAGAAAAAAATCGAACTTTTTATTACCAAGATAAAAAGTTACATAATATATGCCAAAGCATTCATTTTTCTCTATAATTTGCAAATCATAGAGCTCGGTGGATGAATATTCAGTCCAGCTAAAAACAAGTATAGAGTCATTGAGCATATGCACGGCCCCCTCATATGAGGAAAATTTCGGGCCAATGCCTGTCAAAGATGAGAGTTGCATCAATAATAGAAAGGGCAAAAAATAAAAGTAAAACTTCATATGAAAACGACCACAGCAAGAACAGAGGAGCTAAACTTGGAGGTTTAAAACTTCCTCCCGTTTTTCTTCTCAACTTTTCACCATTCTCCTTGGGCTGGGGTTATGGGAACAATTTGGAGTGGATTTTCTTCGTCGGGTCAGGGGTTTTCTTTGTCTAAATCTAAGGTGTCTAATGAATGTTGCCTTTTGATTCCACTAATTTCCATTGTATTTGGATTCCTTCCAGGTTGTGATTCCATGGGCTCTTGAATAGAAGTCTTTTGTGTTTCTGTTTGGGTACTTTCGTTTGGATCAAGTTCTTCCTCTTCAGCCTCTTCCTCCTCTTCTGAATCTACATGGTTAAATTTCCATCCCTTTTGTTGACTACCAGTTTTCTTCTTTCTGTGGCTGTTCTTTTTGTATTCCGGGCAAGCATTTTGGAGATGTCCAGTTTGCCAACATATTCTGCATCTGAAAGCTGTATTTTCATAGTCTAATGACTGCATCCAGCTACGGTCTTTGTGTTTCAGTTTTATGCTTCCTGGTAATCCTTTACTAAGGTCTACTTCCACGCATATGTGTGCGAAAGTAAAAATTATTTCTTCTATTCTTTGTGTATCCATTTTGATATATCTACCTATGGCGTTACCTATTCTTGCCAGTACCTTTTGATCCCAGAAATGGATAGGGAGATTGTGAAGACGAACCCATACTGGCATCTTAAACACAACGAAAGTCTTTGCATCAAAATTTGGGAACCATGGAGTAATAAAAGGCCCAAATATCCCCAGAACCAATGTCCTTCCTGAATCATGGATCTCTGACTTCTAGAGATTGAAATTTGACTATGAAAAACCCTTTGGAGCAGAGATGGATCTCACAGTCCAGAGACCATTTCGTGAGAATCCAATGAAACAAATCAAAGGGTTTGGGCCAGAATCTATTAAAATGGCATATGATGGCTTGCTTTTCATAGTTGTTACATACCTTTTCTACTTCTGCTGTTTCGATTGTTAGTTCTGGAGTGTGTTGTAGTTGCTCCACTATGTATGGGCTTGGTTCTGATCCAACCTATTTTGGAACTATTGGAGGAGCTTTTCCTCCTTGTAAAATATGCTTGTAATATGTTCCTTCACTTATGTGCTGCTGGAGTGGATCTGGGATGTGATTTGATTTAGATCCTCTGCCTCCTTCTATTGATTTGTCGGATGCTGCACCTCCTTGTAGTCTCAAATTGAGGATGATTGTAGATCCTGGCTTAATATTGTAATTCTTTATGGATCAGAAGTCCTGAAGCGATCTGCCCCCTGATAGTAGGTGTTGCTCACTAACCAGGTAGCCGATCTGATTAGCAATGTTGTATTTCAGATCTCTTACAATGTCTATGGTTGAAACCCATATCAGTGTTGAGTTCCCCTTGGGTGTTCTAATGAAGATTTTGAAGTGGTCAATTAATTCTAGATCTTCTCCATTTACCAGATCTAACTCGACCAGATCTGTATCAGGGCTGTGGAGCAAGATGTGGTCACGACTCCAGATTCCTTTCCACCAGGTTGCAGGTTTGAGAAATTATCGCGCTTTTCGGCCGCCCCTTTGGATCCCGCTGGGAACTTGTTCCTGGTCATCGAAGGCCTAATGCCACCATTCTCTGCCTTGATCATATGAGCAAGGCTATGGATCAACCATTCCTTAAGGATCCAAGCCATGTCAAACCAGTGGGAAGAAAAATCCACTGCAAAAAATGTAGATCTGATTCCAAATCCAAACTCTAACGCTACCAGTGGCCCAAAGATCTGTTCTCCCAACATCTTGAAGACTTCGATCTCGACTTGGGTATCTCCACTCCTCTGCTTGCAGGAAGTTGGCATCAGTAATTGCCTCGGAGAAGTCACCCATGCTATTCTGCGGTCTCCTTTCAAGACAGATCTTAGATGCCTGCACCCTCAACTTCCCCTTATTGCAGCCATCTAATTTCCTGTGAGACGATTTGAGCTAGGGGCTAGTGGGTTTGACGAGAGAATCACCAAGGGGGGGTTTCCTCATTGCGACCTGCTCCATACTTGGTTCACGAGGGATCGAAGACCACCAAGAGCCGCAGAGCGAAAATCTTTCACTACAATTCAACCAAATTTTATAAAATATTACTTGTATCTAAACTAGATTGTCTTACAAATAATTATTACTATATTTTATTTTCCTCTAATTACATTATTACATCATGTGGACATCCAAATATTTTATTAGTAAAATATTTTTACCACATTGGATTGTAATATCAACAACTCTAGTGAAAATAGTGAGTGAAAATAGTGAGGTTGAGATTATTAATATTTTATAATGATTTTAATTAAACTAAGTAGACATGCATATTTTTTTTTTTATTATAGCCAACATTGCTTTTCTATTTAAAGAATATTTTACTTATATTTTAAGAAGGACACATGTCAAATGCACAAAATGTGATGAAATCAAATGTTTGTCGATAATTATATATGTATAAATTGTTGATTACCATTATTTTAATTAAATTTAAATAAATAGGTGTGTATATAGAGACTCTAATTTTATAATTCTTCATCCTACATTATAAGATCCTCCTCTACTAAAAAGGAAAATATAAAGATGAAAATAAATAGTGAAAAAATAAAATTCTTATTATATTTGAAGGTTTATAATAAATTATTAATTTATATCTCATAATTAGCAATTTATATTCTACTAGTTTAGATCTGTCTTAAATTATTCAAATCCAGATCTACCAACTTTCTACAAGAATCAAACTTAGGGTTAAGATGGATCTAAGCTAGTACTTTTGCATTCCATAACACATTTCCTTAATTATTTTAATTTTCATTATTTCGATTAGATTTAAATAAATATGTGTGTATATATAAAGATACTAATTTTATAATTCTAATTATAAAATCCTATTCTCCTATAAAAGAAAATATAAAGATGAAAATAAATAGTGAAAAAATAGAATTCTTATTACTCGTCAAGTTTTATAATAAATTATTAATTTACATACTATAAGCCTAGATAAATCTTAAGTCCACGTCCATATTTACCAACTTTCTACATGGATCAGGTTCACAATTAAGATAGATCTAATCTAGTACTTTTGCATTCCATGACAATTTTCTTAAGCCTTTAAATAAGCTTTATCATAACAAATGTCATGGTATATGAAATACTATGTGCTTATAAACCACTATAGGTAAAATTATCAAATGACTAACTCAAACTTATAACTAATTATTATTTTTTTACCAAGTCAACATAAAATTATATAATACATTACATAAAGTTTTAGAACATCCCTTGTATAATGGGTTGTAAAGCATCTCTCACAAATATTTAATATAACAAGACATTTTTTATTTTTTTAAATTAAAAACTTTGTAAAACTTAAAGAAAATTATTGACATGGATATCAGATTGCACAAAGAGGGTGAAAAAACCTCTCAACATTTTTTCTCTATCACTTAGACAAAACAAAATACTCTTTAGAAACAAATACATGTATATCAAGTCCAAATATGGCATGGCTACCTCCCCATACATTATAGACATGGATACATATGTAATTGTCCATAGACAGATGACTAGCTCTAACGCCCACACAAGCATTCGTCTAGGAAGTCAAAAGAACTAGCAATTAAACTAGGCCTAGAGTGCCACTAGCCTCTTAGATAATGTGAGAGTAAAACCCTACCAAACACTAATTCATTGAAAACTGACAGACATGACAAGAACACAACAAAGTTTTCCCATAAACACCATTTCCTCCCACAAAGAATCATGTATGCCACATACCATCATTAACATATGATAAAATGTGTGAATGAGAAAACCAAAATCCAATAAAATGTTCCAGAAGCACCCCACAAAAGCACATGGTCGTACCAAATTATTTCATCATTATCCAAATACCAAGATGCTAGCAGAAATCTATAGAGGACAAAACTAGAAGCATCAGAAAAACCCCAAACTACACCACCATCAATGCTCACTGATCATTATCTGAAGATGAAATATTAGTTGGAACCCTTGTGCTAGAGCCAGGAGGATCCATCAGGTCCCCAACATCTAAGTCATAGGCGATATGGATTTCCAGATGTGCCAGATGAGCATCAATTATATCCAAGTTGAACCATTGATTCCTAGGCATCCTCTTAACACCCTCTAGAGTGATGAAGATATTGTATTTCTCCATTTTCTTGTCCCTCAATATCATGCCCAACAAAGTCTTCATTTTCTAATGAAGAGCTATTGATTTTAAATATTGTTTTTTCTTCTCCCTAGTGTTCCTAGGGTCTGACACCCAAACTCACATATCCTCTAATAGCTTGGAATCTAAAAGGAATTTCCTTTCCTCTCGTTCTTTATTCATAAGCTCATAGATTTCCTTACTTGTTTCAGGTGAAACTGCATTAAAATAAGTTGTCACCAAGTCATGGGTAAAGAGCCTTGCCCCTCATTGCCTAGGTCAAGCTCTTCTTTCACAAATGCCACCTTCATGGAAAATCTACTCTGGGAGGTTGTGGAAGTCACCTTGGTTCCTTCCCTCTCTCTACAAGTGAGTTGGTCAACCATCAAAACCCATACATAAACCACCAGTCATTTATATAACTACATGCTCATGCATGTTAGGCTCTAGTCGCATCCTCCCATGATGAATAAGCTATTACAAACTCTAAGGATGGTGGACACTTTACCCTAGACCTTATTCCATTTGTAATTACACCTCATTAGAAAATAAGAAGACAATTATTAATAAAAAAATAAAAAATACAATAATTAATAAATTAATTTAAATATTAATACATGAATATGATTTAAAACTTTAAAATAATATAGTTAGTAAATTAAATACCAAAAAATATTAAAATGGTTGATGAAATATATGAAATTAAAAATTAAAAGCACTATTATTTTAAAAATTCAATATTTACCTAACATTGAAACTTTAGTTGGAAAAATCTGTAAAGGACAAAACTAGAAGCATCAGAAAAACACCAGACTAAAATTGGGGTTAATCGCTTGGCTAATGGGAAAGCTAAGGACATTGAAGGTTACCAGGTGGAAATATTAAAAATTGGAGGTCCTTTCCTCATCCCCCACATTCACAAGCTTTTCAATCAAGTGGTCAAGCAAGGCTTCCCTAAACCATAGATTCAAAGCCTCATTATCCCTATTTTTAAAAGTGGGGATACAAATAAACCCTCTAATTATCGGACAATTATGATTATCCCTCTCCTAGCCAAGTTATATTGTATTATTTTGGAAATGAAGTTGAGCATATGGCTTGAAAGTGAAGGTAAGTGGGCTAAAGGCTAGGCAGATTTTAGAAAGCAGCACTCAACAACAAACCACCTCGTTACGCTTAGGATCATTGTAGAGGAATTCCGCAATGATAAATCCAATCCCTTTTGTTGCTTTGTGGACTTTAGAAAGCCTTTCAATACGGTTCCTAGAAACAACCTTTGGAACAAATCAGAAGAGCTAAAGGTTCCTTTTGAGTTGAGAGCTGCCGCTATAAGGTTATACGAGAATGTAATTGCCAAGTTAAAGAGAAATGAGTAGTGGGCAAAAGATATTAAGTGTAGTATCAGAGTTAAACAAGGTTGCCCCCTCTCCCCTACCCTATTTGGCATTTACATCGACAAGCTAGAAGGTTTTTTAGAGGAAGAAGGATGTGCTGGCATGATCTTAGCTGGGATAGTCATCATCCTTCTTCTCTACGCTGATGATATTGTTCTTCTCGCAAGGTGCCCATTTGATCTTGATAAAAAACTTATACTTCTTAAGGATTTCTGCTCTACCATGGGTATGATTGTTAACACTAACAAAACAAAAGTTATGATTATCAAATCCCGGAAGGACACTTACGCTAATTTTATGTATGACAATAGTAACTTGGAGGAAGTGTCTTCCTACAAGTATCTAGGAATTAATATTCATCACAAGCTCAACTGGAACTATAGCATTGAGAAAATGAATAATGGGGGATGGAAAGCTTATTTTGGTCTTGAAAATAATTGTAAAACGGAAAACCTCGTAATGTGGGATAAAAAGAAGTTCCTCTTTGAAACTTTAGTCACTCCTATTATCCTATATGGATGTGAGGTTTGTGGTTGCAGCATCTCTAGAGAATCTTGGAGAAATATTGAACAAATCCAGAAGCATTTTATAACATATAACCTAAAAATTGAAAGAAATACACCCTATCATATTCTCCTTATAGAAGTAGGTCTTTCCCCTATCGAGATCCTAGCTATGATTAGGCTTTTGTTGTACAAGCACAAACTCAATAACATAGGAGATCATAGACTTCCTAAGCTAGATTCCAGCCAAAACCACCCAAGGCTCAAAGGGGGGTGGTATAAAGACACAAGGGCTTGGATAAACTATTGGGAGATCAACAAGAATGATGCATTGCAAAACATTAATAACATTAAAAATATTACTACGTCTAAGTTCAAAGAAAAAATGTGGTGTGAGAAAGATTTAGCAGCTAAAAGAAAATTAAGTTATTATAAGAAGGCCATCAACCCTACCCTAGAAGATCAAAAGTATCTCTCTATTTTAACTAGCTCAAAGAAGAAAATTAATATAGCAAATATTAGAACAAACTCTCATGAGCTCCATAGTGAAATAGGTCATTGGGCAGTTCCTAAAACACCATGGATGGAAAGGATTTGCCATCTCTACGAGAACAGGAACATCGAGGATAAAAACCACTTCCTCTTAGAGTGCCCCACGTACAACCACATTAGATCTCAGTTTCATAATCTTTGTCACAATACAACCTTCCTAGCCTTTTACGATGTCAAAATTATAGTGAGCTCGAGAGGCTTCTCTCCAAGATTTTTGAGCATAGGAATAAAATCTTAAATCAAACTAAATATTTTTGTTAAGTTAGGTGTCACCAAGATGGAAGTTGTAGACATATACTCTTGTAAGTCCTTCAAATGATTTGGTTGCTTCTTTAGACTAATAAAATGCTTCCTTCTTCAATAATTTTGTTATAGTTGTTAATATTTGACCATAATTCTTATAGTAATATCCTATCAATCGTAACGATCCTCCAAGTTTCTTCAAGGTATTGGGGATTGGCCATTCCCTCTTAGCTTTGTTTTTGTTAGGATCCACCATGACAACATCATGTGATACAATATGACCTAAATATTCCACTCTTGAACTCCAAAGGAACACTTGGAAGGCTTTTCATATAGTTGTTTCCCTTCCAATAGTGTCAAGACCTTGTCAACATGTTTTACATTCTCTTCCCAAGATTTGTTGTAATTTAGTATGTCATCAAAAAATTCTAGCACAAATGGAAGCATTTGAAAATAGAATTCATCAAGCTTTGAAATGTTGAAGGTGCATTTGTAAGTTCAAATGGCATAACCAAAAATTCATAACGACCTTCATGTGTTCTAAAGGTTGTTTTGGAAATGTTTTCTTGCCTCATTCTAATTTGATGATATTTAGGACAAAGATCCAACTTAGCAAATAAAATACCTCCACGCAATTCATCTAACAATTCATAAATGACAAGAATAGGAAACTTATTTTGATTGTCATTTTTTTGAGTTGTATATAGTTTAGACACATACACCATGAACCATCCTTTTTTATAACCATCACAATGAGTGAAGAGAAAGCACTCTGGCTAGGTTGAATGATTTCCACCTTTAAAATTTCTTGAACCATACACTCAGACTCACTCTTTTGTGCATGTGGATATTTACAAGGCCTAATTTTAGGTGGTACACTTACAAGTTGCAAAACTCTTTTGTGCATGTGGATATTTACAAGGCCTAATGTTAGGTGGTACACTTACAAGTTGCAAATGAATAGCATGGTCATGATCTTGAATAGGTGGAAGACCCTTAGGAATTTCTCCAAATACCTTAGTATGATTGTTGATAACATTTTGAAGATCCACTCAAGCAAAGGACAAGGATGTTTGAACATCTAATGAACACAATTGTGCAACTACACCTTGATGTCCCTTTTTAACCAATTTCGACACGCTATTTGAGCCTATCACTTTACTAGTGATGAGTCACTGGATTAGCTCTCTTTTTGTTTATTAAAATATCTCTTTTACCCCATTTTACCTCTTTTTCCAACCTCTAATAATTATATATGTTCCTTATTTCTCTTACACTGACAAGTATATACATATGCTTTTTAATTTATTTATTTCCTTGTTATAGTTTAGAATTATGGAATGTTGAAGAAGTATCAAAATGTAGTTGTCATGTAACTCGATATATACATATATGTTTATGTTTAAATTTTGGTGTGCATATAATAAAATGGTTGTCTAACTACACTACCAAAAGTTTTTCCTAAGTTCAAGTTGGCTATCAATAGCAATATCAGCACCAGAGACAATTCTAATCGAAGGACCAAGCATCTTATTATTTTGATCGAGAACCAACGAATTTTTGTTAGAGGCCGAGAAATTTTGCTAATACATCAAAACCCATGGACCATACTATTGTTTTGTAACCATACGTAGAAGGGAACCCCAATTACTTTGCAACCATGGGGATCGATTTTGCAAACACAACTGTGCAAGTCAAATATGCATGTTGGCACCAAGCATCACAAGCCGAGGGCCAAGTTTGTGCAAAGCATATTTGATCCAACACCACGGGCCACCATAAATTGATAAGTGAGTCAATGCCCTATGGATGTGGCATTTCCCTAATACTGACCAGTTCCTAGCATCTCGAAAGTGGCTAGCACACATGGTTTCAAGTTGAGAAGGGGCATGAATCAGAACACTCATGTAAGCTCAGCACACAGGTTGTGTAGCCATATCTAGTTTTCATGTTAAAGACAAGATTGTAAAATGTCATTTATTGTTATTAGGCTTTGATTTTCATTTTTGTTTGGTCCACCAAGTGGAGTCTTTTGTTATCCAAATTTTAATTTAGACTCCTGCAATATCTATATATATATATATATATCTATATATATATAATTATATATAGATAGATAGATAATAGATAATAGATAGATATATAAGCGCTCTGTAGCGCAAAGTAGTGATCAATGTATGAACTCTGTAATCATTGTTCCCCATTAATATAAGTCATGATTTAAAATTGTGAGTCTGCATTTCCATTGAGTTATGTGATTATGCTTCAAGGCATTGTTGTGGTGAGTTCAGGGTTAGACTTAATCTTGTGCTAATATCCTAACAGTGTAAAGGCACATGCCATCCTTGAGCAATGCTAATTTTCCATTGTTCTATGTTGTTACAATCACTTTAGCCCAATTATTTTCTTCATTTATAAAACAATTTAATCTTGCAGTAACAAATAACAATTGTAGATAGAAGAATAAATGTAATGGCAATAGAAGAAAATCAAGACCAATACGAGACACAACATTTGGTCAAAGACCAAGGAAAAACCCCATAAGGGGGAAACCCTTTCAAATTATTCTTCTTATTAGATTGTCATAAAAAATTTAGCAAAGAGAATGCAATGTTCCAATTAATCAATCAAGAGTCAAAGACAATCCTTTGACTATCCAATAAAATCAACCAACAAATATCCAAATGATGAGCCAATAGTCAAATATGTTCCAAGTCAAATCTGGTCAAAGTCAACAATACCAAATGATACCCTAACTAGTCCTCAAGTGAAAGGTCAACAACCCTCCAAAAGTCTTGGTCAAAGTGCTAGCCTATGTGGCCTCCCAAGATGGTCAAAGATTAGTCAAAACAATCCCAAAATTCTAATAAAAGGAGAGAGAACCTTTCGTATCCTCTTCCTTAAAGGAATGTCAGAGGATTGTATCGATACATTAAATCTCACGGGAGAAGTAGATATTTCCTCATTAACATATGAGGAGAATTGTGATTTGTGTAAGGATATTATAAAGGGATTTCTAAATATGAGAGGAATTATTGAGACATAATCTCTAGAGTTATAAGTAGATCAAATGGAATAGGGGTTACTAAAGCTACAACAACACTTTTTGCTAACCTCCATTGTAAGTGTCGTTGTGTATACTTGTTTATATGAAAATCCTTGTTGGGAAGCCAATTGATACAAGTCCATTAGGGTGTTCCAGTATTTTCCATAGAGGATGTCACAATACCAAGCTTCAATGATGGTTCCCTCCAAGCTTGTGATGTCTTTGTAGCCAATTTTTCCTTGTTCCCTAAATATATGCTTGAGAAATAACATGACTTCATAATGATTGTTTTATAACATCATGACTTTATTTCCCGAAAGAATGCAATTCTCCCATCCAAGACTCATGTGATCTTCCTTGATAGTAGCAAGAAGCATCATGAAGAACTCTTTAGGAAAAAGGTTCCCCTCCTCATTGAAGAAAATCAGGAAAATTTTTTATATAGTGTCTCACACTTTCTTTTGAAACCTTCTACTTCATCGGCTAAGGCTTTTACTTCTTGTTTACCCACTATCACTAGATAAAAATTAAAAATTAAAAAATAAAAAAAATAAAATTATCACTTGGTTGGCCCTTGTCACCCACTCGGATCGGTCAAGGTTCACCCTCACTATCTCCTCTTTTGACAATTTATCCAGGAAATCCATGATTACCTATGCTTTGGTAGGCGAGTCCCCAATGGTCTCTTCAATAGCTTATACTTCCCTACACACCTTTTCACATTTTGTCATTTCTTGAATAAACTCCAGGTGTTTCCAATGTTTTTCTACTACCCTCATCACTCACCCCCACACCATTTTCCTAAGCATTTTGAATGACAACAAGTTAGAGTCATCTCCCCTTGAGAGTTCTAGCTCTATTTCCAACCTTCTTATATGCTCCCCTGCTCTAAGGAGTTCAGTTTTAGCCAATTGTAGCTCTCACTTTTAATTTGGGAGCTAACATTACAATGCATCATTTGTCAGGATGTCTACCTATTCACCAAGAGGAGAATAGATTTTCTTAGTTCAAAAGATTCCATAAGTGAGTATCGATTGTTGATATCCTTATCACATTGGTACACTTGTTTTCCCTTTATGCCTGCATAACTCTCAGTAGATGAAGAAGCCATTCAATGGGCTGACAAGCTGAGGGAATTGTTGATTAGAGAGGTTGACGAGGAACAAAGGAGGTGACAGTAGCAAAAAGGGGATATTGTCACAGAGTGCTAGTGATAGGTTAGTTAGAAGGCTTCCTCAAATTTTAAGCCTCGAAATGGCAATGAGCTCATGAGTCCAAATAATTTAGGGTTTCTGAGCTTAAAGTGAAAGATTTTAGTAACTAATCAGGTTGTTACACTCTAATAATGCATTCACAACATTAAATTCACTAGATCATGCAATTATTATCCTAGGGGATGGATTTTCTACAAACAGAACACACACAGCTCACACAACCAAGATGGGGTTTAAATGGCTTGAATTTCCTGTGGATTCTTGTGGAATATGGATGTTTACAAAGATTATTCATGAAGAGAGATGACTCATTAGTTTCATTAACATAATTTACGTTCTTCTTTAACAAATCTGGCAATTTGAAGTCTACATATGCGCAGGGGCTAAAGTAAACAATCACAGTGGTAAAATGCCAAAAATAGACTATTGAGGGTCTTTTATACTAGTTGACATGTGACACGTGTGTGAATTGCATTTGCGGAAAATTCCAATGATGCACATTTGCGTCAATAGGATGTGGGGCCAACACATGGCCTATTGACGAAGCATGACAATTCATTTGCAGTATGTTTTGGTGATAGCTAACCAAGTGACAGTTGGATCCAACATGGAGTGCCACACGGTAGGCTTTCACATAGTTGGGCAAATGGCCTTTGAAAACATAGATTTCATGTGAGATGCTCCAGGAATTGGCATGTAGCATTGACTACATGCCCCTTATGTTGTTATCCTACTCATAAATTTACGGAGCGAAATTAGTAGGGTCGTCAAATGGAAATATTTCTCTGTCCTCTGATCTACAGGCATGTAAGTTAGATGAGGCATAGGTGACATCAAGATGATGAGAGTTTGCAGTGATACCGAGCCACGTGGGTGGTGACTGGATGGGGTGTGATGATGTGGTGGGTGACAGCGTGGTGATATGGCGATGTGGTGCGTAGTGGTGATGTAGGAGGCTGGCATCAAGGATGACATGTGTCGGCTTTTTGCAATGGGTGGGGCTTTCCATTTGAAAATGTTAGATGTGTGCAAGGAGCCTATGGTACCAACACATGGATCTCCTGCATCACCTCCAAGTGTTAATCTCTATGTGACTTAGGGAACGTGGGATGTCCTTGGCCATTGGATTGGCTCATGCCCTAGCCATTGGATCTGGGCGGCACATATCTCTGCCAGCACCCATGCCCACTAGTCTATTTTCTCTGGACCAACGTGCTCATGTTGGGCGTGCCCTCCGGTAACCTGTGCCCATGGGACAAGTCTTGTTGTTGTTATCACTCTGTAATTTCCCTAGGTTGTGGAGAGAAACCCATAGGTAACAACAAAAACACTTGCAAAGTTGGGATCTAGCCCTTCCAGCTTCAGAGAGGGATCTCTCTATCTCATTTAAATTATTTATTAAGGTATTATGCTAGTTATTGAGTTTTGATGGTGGTTTTTTCAAAGATTTGTTTGAGAATTGCAGGGAAAGACCATTAGGCATGGAGTCACGAGTCTTAGGGTGATCAAATAGAAAAATAACAGAGTAATTGTAACAGGGAAGGATGGGAAAACTTTTGGATCTTTTAAAGTATTTGTGGATTTTTTAGGAGGAAAATGATTTAAGTTCAATTAAATATAGAGCATGCTAAGATGAGAGTCTATACTTAACATTAGATTGAAAACATTAATATTGTTTACAAGCCAGAGCATAGTCCATTTAAGGAATTTCATCCCTTAATATTCTTGAAACAATAGAGGCTGAAAACATATGGAAAACTGAGAAAATAATAATTTCACATGAGAAAGTATATCACCAAATAGTTTGACACGGGAATCTTGGAACAAAACTTCTTTGTATTATTGAAAATTGATCACTTCAGTATAACATGACTTACATCAAAATGTGGCTCCTTTCTTCATACAAGTTCCAACATTTTCTAAGTCCATTTATTAAGTATATATATAGATCTTTTACATCTCAAATAGGACTTAAAAAATAAGATATATTTACAAAATAATATATATTAAAGAAACAAATATTGCAAATAGAGGAGGAAAATAAGGAAAGACTGGTAAAAATTTGCTACGTTGTTGAGGCTTTGAAGGAATCTGGTGTTGACTGTGGCTATTTGCTACAAATGTTGTTTCTCTGCTGTCGAAATTTCAGGGCTTCAGTTATGCTTTACTCGAACAACTCTAGCAACCAGTCCCACCTTTCCTCACTTGAGATGGAAACGTTTACCATGTTTCTGGACCTTTCATCCACTTCGGTGTAAATGTCAAAAGTTGGCTTGTTGACAAAAAGGTGGTGAATCTCATGCTAAATATTCAAGTCAAACTGTCAGCCTTCTATAAATGCTTCTCCACTAATAACTCCCTTGGCCTCTACAAACTTTGAAGCATTAGCGGCGATGTTACACAACTGGTCCTGGTAGTTTTCTAATGGAGTCAATTTTCCATTAGAATTCCTTAAAGTAGGTATACCCTTTTCCTACAGTAGTCTGAACTTTCTGTTGAATTTTCTTACTTGTAACTTGACATCTTTACATTTGTTCTCTAGCTATATCATCAAATTATTTTTAGTTAAAACTCTCTTAACCTCCATGATTGTTGTTGTCTTGTATAGAATGTTCAGGTCCTCTAATTTATCCTTGTTCTTGGAGTTTAACAACTTGATAATCTTTTGTGCCTCTTCTGGTATGTGCTCCAAATCGGCTTTAGTATTATGTATTGTTGTCTTAACTCTTTGCATGAGTTCCTCCTGCTCAAAAGTGATTTGAATTTATGGCCACATATCTGTTATATTAGCATTTACATTCTGCCAAATTTTATTTTTGGACTCTTCCAACATATGAATGACAAACAATTGGTCCTCATATTCCTAAATTTGTTGAACGGGTTTGTAGTTCTTCTGCATTTCTGTCAAATATTCATTATCAATTTTAGTTTTATTTTCCTCCATACAAGTCAATGTTGCTGATAACTTCTCTTTTTTTGCCTAAACTAATGATAATTCTTCCAAAGCTTTAGCAAGATCTTCTATATAATCTAAAGATGTTACCTTTTTTGAAGATTATGTTGTTGTACCTATGCCTGATGTAGATGTCCCTATTGCTTCCCACTATTCTTTTTCTCTTAACAGTGTTTCCATGCCCTGTTCGATCTTTTGTATTTGTGCATTTTTCTCAACAACTATTGCAAATAAATTTTCCTTTTCCATTTCTATATTAGAGAATTCTTTAGCTTGAGGATGTTCTATGGATGGTAGCTTCAGGTATTTTCTTAATGCTTAAATATCTGCCTTTTTTCTCTTTATAAGTTCTTCTGTTGCCTTGATATCAGTAGGGTCATGTCCTAGATTTATTATCAAATCTTCTAGAGATTTGATTATGTTGTATTTATAAAATGAGAACATCTTCTCAATCTTTAACTAAGAATGTATGTTGTTCAAAGATGACTGTAATTTGGAAACAGTGATGGCAGAACTAGTAATTATTGAAAATATAAACTCCCCTATTTTCTTGTGTAAATCGATTTGATTTATTTCATGTATCTTCTTTATATCAATTGAGAAAATGGAGGCTTTGTAGTCTTCAACACTCCTGGGAGATGGCACCAAAGGTTCCATGAAGTCCATTTGGAACTTTCCTTTCTCTGAGTCGAACATAGAGAGCAATATATGTTGCTTTTTTGTTGTCTGCTTCCAAAATATGAGTAAGTTGAAGCCTTTAAAGCTTCATTTTTCAACTTTATCTCCCCGTACCTTGAAAATATACTTTGTTGAGTTGAAACTTAAGAACTAGAAGATACTGGAGACTAAACCATCATTTCTACAGTAGGTGTATGAATTTTTTCCTCTACTTGAGGAAAAGGATTGGCAAGAGTTCTTATCAAAACCATCGTGGCCTGTTTTTGTGTAACTCCTTCCTCTAGAGATTCATCTTGGATAGTAATCACCGAAGGATCAACTTGAGGGTCTAATTTTTGAGTAGTGTTTGGGTCCTTATTTTTCCTTTTAAAAACAATAAATTATGCACCTTGTGCTTCAGATTCAGTAGGGTACATGTCCTCTCTCCCCCTTTTGACCTCCTTCTCCTTAGGAATAGGAGTCTGCATGGATGACTAACTAACTAGTCATTGTTCAGTTTCTTGTAAAGTGCCCTCTGTTCATTCCTCCTGGTTAGCATACTGCTCTTGAACCTTATTGTATGTGCATAGGAAGTACTCTTTTGTTCCAATCTGAGTTTTTAAATAATTCCTAGAGGATCATAGGACCAAGAGAAACTAGGCTTAAGCTTCATTTGACATAAAATAGCTCCCACCTTCTTTGTTGTAGCTCTAGTGTTGATAATATAAGGACCTATATTAGCCTTTAGCTTGAACTGTGCTTTATTTTTGTAGGATACAAAGTGCAACTCATCCATATTTAGCATTTGTCTTATGTATTCTAATGGTTGGGATCGCCTCTATCCATTTGGTGAAGCAGTATGTTTCTATTAGGATGCAATTATGTTGAGTTGAAGAGCTTGGGTGGATTTCTCCAATAAAATCCAAACCCCACTATTGGAAAGGCACCTCCACTGAGACAGGCTTGAGGGATAGAGGTAGGAATTTTCTCTTGCCTTCAAAAATTTGACATTGATGACAAGTCGAAATTGTTTTATGAACATCTGCAAACAAGGTAGGCCAGTAAAAACCAGCTCTCGGGATTTCGTTAGCAGTGGCCTTCTAGTATAAATGTCCTCCACAGTCACCTTGATGAAATTCCTCCATGACTTTACCTACTTCATCCTTTAATAAACAATTCAATAAAATACCTCCAACATCCTTCCAATATAGAGCTTGATTCAAAATGCATAAGTTTATAGCTTTTAGTTTAAGAAATCTAGCCTTAGTTTTGGTCAAACCGAAAGGAGCTTGTAAATTCTGCAAAACATACACAATATTTGCATACCAAGGGGTAGTAAAAAAAATTTAGGATACATATGGAGTCACCATATCATGTTGTTCATCTAAAGCAACTACAAAATTTATGTCTAGTGCATGAAAATTTGACTCAACCATTAGTTTGGCTAGTCCTTGACCTTTGATGAGTTTAGTCGGCTTTATCTCAATGTCATATTCTACAACTATTGCAATCCATTTGCCTTGTTTCCCATCTGGATCAGTCTGAGTGAGGATATCTTTCACCACTACACTTGGAACGAAAGAAATTATGTGGGAATGTAGAATATACACTCTGAAGTCCTTTAGTGCCTTTAGTAAATAAAATCTTGTTTCTCCATGATATTGTACTTCAAGGAGGCATATCTTAAAGCTCTACTAAAAAATTCTATAGGTTTTTCATGTCCCTCCTTGTTTTTCTGCAACAAAAATGTTGTAATAGTGTGCTTTGATGCAAAAGAAAAAATCATGCAATCTTATTAAAATAAAGGCTCATTAAAACAAGAGCACATGTTAAAGCTACTTTAACTTCACTGAAATATTTTTTAGTCTCACTATTCCATTTTATTTCAGTATCCTTCTTCAGTATGTTGGTGATTTCTCTCAAAATCTCGACTAGGTTTAGGATGAATCTTCTCAAAACATTTATCCTACCAATGAAAGACTGGACTTCTTTTTTGCTCCTTAGAGGATCAATCTTCATTATGGCTTCAACTTTGCTAGGGTCTATTCTGATACCATCCTTTGAAATAATGTGACCAAGTATCTTTCCTTCCTCTAAACCAAAAACAGTCTTTTTGGGGTTCAAGGAAATAATATTTCCTGCATTTCTCAAAAATTATCCTTAAGTGAAGCAAGTGATCTTCATCTGTTTTGGAGAATACAATAATGTCATCCAAATAAATCACAATAAATATATCCTTCTCATCTACGAAATAAATATCCATAGCTCTCTAGAAAATGGCCCCTGCATTCCTAAGGCCAAAGGGCATCTTCACATACATAAAGGTTCCCCAAGTTGTTGTGAAAGTTGTTTTAGGCAGATGATAGTTATCTTTGAGTCACACTTTTTTCAGATTCCTAAAATCTACACATAGTCTTATTTCTCCTGTCCTTTTCCTTGTGGCCACTAGATTTGACCCCCATTCTAAAAATCTTAAAGGCACAATGATTTTGGCATCAAAAAAAAAATTAACCTCTTTTTCTATCAAGGGTAAGAGAACTGGATTTACCCTCCTTAGTTTATGCTTAAAAGGTGTTTGGTCCTTTCTAATGGGAATGGTATGTTGTATAATGTTGGTATCATATGCCTTTAGATCTTCATAACCCCAAGAAAACCCATCAGAATATTATTTTAATAGATCAATGTACTTTTTTTTTCATTGGGAGGTAAGGACTCGGACAACTTTACAATCTTCAGATTTTCCTCAGTTCCTGTATTACAGTCTTCAACCTCAACCCCTATATGTTATATCTTTGGATGTTTAGCTACATCATTAAAATCAAACAACTCTTCTAATGGTACCAAACCCCTTGGCAACATGTTGTCTTTCAATTGTAGGACCTCAAGTTCTTCTAGATTTTCATCAATAACATTCAACACTATTTCATTCATATATTATCTACATTTTTATCTGAATCAATATGTACATTCTCAAATTCTTCTTTTAACTATTAAAAATTTTCTACCTGCTTATCACTAACAAAAACCTGCCAATATTTAATCTTATATGGGACAGTTGGCCTTTGCTTCACTTCCACCTCAAATTTTCTATTAGGATGAAAAGGCATCTTACAAGTGCTAGCTGATGTAGCCAATGCATCAGCTAAGATATTTTGACCCCTAAGAATCAGAAATAACTATTAATCTCGGAAATAGTGTAGAAAATATAAGACATCATTTATGTAGGCCCTTAGTCTATAGTGTTTAGTCGAGTACTCACCTTTGATTTGATTAATGATGATTTCAGAATCACCATGTACTAAATCACATGACAAGAATTTACTTCTAATTTCAACCAGTGGAAGCCAATAGATCAATGAAAATAGTATGAAAAAAGAAGAAGACAAATCAATGGCACATAACACAATAAGTTTTCTTGGGGAAAGCCACAGCTCAAAACCCACCTATTTGTACTACATTAAATGAGAAATATGAGTGAAGATACAAAGCTTGTTCTCACAAGAACAATTCCGCACATTTATTCTCAACTCTCTACCTCACAAACCTGCTATTAGCCAAAACTTAGCCAATTTCCACTACCTTCCAAGCCCCTATTTCCTTGCGCAATTCCTAGGATGAATAGCCTATATTTAAAGGGAATTTGTGCTTCCAAAACTACGCAATCCAAACATAGGTCCTTCTCTAATTGCATGCATGATATTTACAACTTAGTAAATCATACAATTGATAATACATTATCCTTGCACTCTAGTCTCAACTAACTCTTTCTCTAAACTAACATGCATGAGTTTCTCATGAGGGAATCTTTAGTTAACTGGAGTAACACTTGCGGATGCACTAGTACACCAATTGACTGTTAGTCCTCTATTAGTTCCACAAATAGTTAGAACTAATTTAACTGGCCATAACTCAGTAAACTGAGTTAATCTAATTACAACTCAAATAAACTCATCCTGGACCCCTAAAATTTAGGGATAACATATACATGACTACAGAAAGACTTCCAACTTGAAATTCCTAAGCTAATTAAG